>JAMWEH010000800.1:0-30225 GCA_024721245.1 Mitragyna speciosa | reverse complement strand
GAAGGAAACTTATGCATAACTCCTTGTCTTCATAAATGAATGAGGAACCATATTCAGCTTGAAATTTCAGCAAAAGTCCAAAAAAAAAAAAAGAAATTTTTATCATGTACGTTCGTACAATAGGAATGCCCATACAATGTCATAGTCTAACACAAACAAGACTTCTACACTAGAAATCAATTTTAGAGCAATTTTAGAACAGTATTTTTTTTTTTTAATTTTGTGACATAAAACATTGTGAAAGATTTAGGTATAAACACAATTTCGCAAACCTTAATACATACATATACACAATCACATGTGTGCACGCTATTAAATGCATGTTTATCTATATGTGGTATAGGCACATATATCTCATTTTATGCAGCTATAAAGAAGGAGAAAACCGATTTCTGCTATTTATTTGATAAAAAGAATTCCCAATATGAAGAAATGTTTTCTTATGATTAATCGAAATTGTACAATTTGTTGTGGTGGATTATATCATATTGAATAATATTTGAGTAAATTACACTGACACACACAAGTGGCAAAAATGCCATTAGTAACTGACTTCAACTGAATGCTAATAAAACATAAACTTCAACTGAATGCTACTTGTTACACTGACATTCACAAGTGGCAAAAATACCAATACTAAGTAATAGTCACACTTCAAATAAATGCTAATAAAAGATAAAATTCAAAAATACTTCTTCCCACATTATCTACTCTATTTTTAATTCTTTAGCCAGTAGCTACACGGAAGTTTTATTCCGTGCAAAGTTTTAGCAGTTGTTTGCCGCCCCTAAAGTTTTTTGTGTCTCTCATAATTAAAAAAATATTGTCGATACCAAAACTAACCCACATCCACGATAGCTCGGTCAAATGACACCTCGATATACTTTGAACTGCTAAGTACCGAGTTGTTCCTTGACGGGTTAATAAAATAACTACCGAGCTCCTCGGATGAGGTGAATTAAATATGTTGATGTGACAACATTAACATTTAATATGCACACTCTACAAACTAACACAGCCGATTTATACCACCTAGGCTGTCAGTTTACTGCACACCTTTTCATAGCTTTCACTTCTTTCTACTAGTATAAAAGCCCTCCACTATTTTATTCAGAAGATATGCTCACTATTTCTCTCGTAAGCCTTTCGATGTTTTATTCATTGTCAATTAGCTGACTTAAGCGTAAGAGGGACATTGGGGATGAGTCCCACGTATTTCTGACATTTTTGTGTTGGAGGTCTAGTTGTCCGTTCAGGTCAGATAGTCTGGGAAGGGTGACAAGTTTGAACTCATCACATATATTTCTTCTTTCATGAATGAAAATAATATTTTGGTAAACCCATTGTATTAACCCATTTGTAAGGCATTTAACAAAATATAACTTTATCAGGGCAATATATGACGACACAACTCATTTTCATTTTTTTATATGTCATCATTAGATCCCATGACCATAGATTTCTTAAATTTACTACGTGGTCGACAAGTGAGCCGACATGCAAGTCGACCTAAGTATTGGCAGTAACTAATTAATCTAACAACATATGAAGTTGCAGTAGATATAATAGAGTTTTCTATTTCGTCTCTAAGACTTCACGATAAAATATTAGAAAAAAAAAAGGATAGACGTATCATTAAAACCCTAAGATTATCGTTTATCCCTTGAATTCTAGACACTCTAGCATGAAAATTTTACTCTTCAGTCCCAAAAAAAAAAAAAGACAGCAGAAATGAGGGTACAAATTAAATGCAATGAAAATTTGTGCACTGAGGATACAAATTAAATGGAAACTATATACAATTATGCAATGTTTTTCCCATATACTATTCTTTATTCTATAAGCTCTACTTTTCAACCATTCGTCAAGCCCCGCTATAAATAGGTCGCACAACGAAACCATGAATCTCAAAGACAGCAGAAATGAAGAAGAAATTTAACAAAGTAACTTGCGTCCGATTTCTCTTCTACTTCACCTTCTTTGCTTCCCTTATTTTTCTCCAAACAAAAACGGCCACATCCCAGAAGAGCACAACAATTCCCGTTCATGTAGGGGTAGTTTTAGACATGGATAAGTGGATTGGGAAGATGGCGTTGAGCTGCATTGATATGGCACTTTCGGACTTCTATAACTCCCATGATTACTACAAGACTAGGATTGTCCTGCACAACCGGGATTCGAAGAGCGATGTCGTTGGTGCTGCAGCTGCAGGTACTTTTTTCATCCTTTCATTCTCTGCAGGAACTAGACTGATGAATTGATAAACTATTTGGGTCATTAAATTTGACAACTTTATATGATGATTTGAGTAACATTTCAGCAATCTTTGTTGACGATACTCATATTTGCTATTGTTACTCTACATCATGTTATCCTCACTCCATAACTTTATTTAGGTCTTATACACGTTGACGGTTTTAATTAACAAGCTTGAATATATGAGACATATTATTTATTCAAATTTAAAATTCTCGTTGAGCACGAGGCATGCATATAGGCTTGTTAGTGTAAGAAAATTTTTCACTGATAGTGTAGAAAAATTTTCAATTTTCCAAATTATACAGAAGAACCACAAAAAAAAAAAAAAAAATGTTAGAGCCATCGCAATTCTTTGATTAAACTCTAAAATCCTAAACCCTACTCTCTAAACTTTGAATCTTGAACCCTAAATCCTAAATTCTAAACTGTAATTCAATATGAAATATAAAAAGTAATAACAGAGATGTCAGTGAAATTCCACCCCTCTCCCGCAAGGGGTGATGGAGAGAGGGAGAAGGAAGTTAACAATTGAACGCTAAGTTGGAGACAATTTACATACACTTTATTGAGTGAGATGTAGGAATAGGGTTTATACCGCAATAATAAAAACTAAGTGTCCATCATGATGACTAATTTGTATGATGAATAATAAACAAAATTAAATGCAATAGAAGTAGATGGATAGAGAAAAGAAAGTCAACAATTGAAGCAAACTTGGAGACAATTTGCCTACGGTTTACTGGATTGTGGGAATACGGCCTCTATTACAATAAGTTCCTATAATCTATACTGCAATAAAAAAGTATAAATGTAAAAAACTAATAGTACAAATTATTAGATAAGTCGGAGAGTTTGTAGTTAATAATTTTTATATGTCTGACAATGTTATTTTCTTATTTTTTATGCGAGAGCTCGTTTCATATGCTGGAAATATGAGCCAGGATAGTTAAGACCACCGCCATTAACACAAATACATCCATTAGCTTTCTTCTACAGACAACACGTTAACAGGAGTTGCGTATAAAATTGTTGAATTGTATTGAGACATTGAGGACCACAGAAATTCTCCAAGCAGTTTATCTTAGCGGTGGAATCTAGCGCATTTTGTCATGGATTCGTCTGTGGACCAAATAGTTGATAAATAAGTCGAGTAGTAATCAGTCATTTATCTATCATTAGACCCGTGGACCGAGTCCTTTTAAAAAACAATCAAAATTTTGATTGCTCATTTGTTCGCTATTATATCTACTGGTAAGACTTGTAAATCGGGTCCATTAAAAAAAAAAAAAAAATACGTAGAATCTACTCGGTGACAAATGAGAGCGAGATGTATTGCTTTCAGAAAAATGTGAGTACTAAGCATTCCACATGTCAAGCTCTTCATGACTGCTGATTACTTAAACTGGTGGAACCGAAAAGTCTTCGGTCTTCGCAGAATTTAAAAGCCTGAAACTGACAACACTATTTGACAATTAACTCTCTATTGGCATTTTATGCTAGATATTCATGGTTCTTTTTAACAACAATTATTAATCAGTGACTGGTATTATGAGCAAGCAAATTAAGAATAGCTCGTAGAACAACAAATCAGTCGAAGAACTATTAAAAAATTAGTTGAATGATTGGTAATCTCCGGTAATATAAGTAGAAATTTTGCTTCTTCTTTCTAGAATATTCTTAAACAAAGAAATTATGTTTTAGACTTTTAGTGGTATGTCTGTATTAAATTATGTAGCTTAATGCTCTAATTAGTGTATTTTAAAGGGTAAAAATTCAGATATTAGAAATGCAATAATACTTTGAGGACCAACTGCATTTAACGTCAAAGTCTTAACCCATAAAGAATTCGCCAGTTAGCTGAAACTTATTTGATCATTAACGATTACGATTATGCTTCTCTCCGCTACTTTTCTCCTTAACACTACAAGAAAAAGTCCTTTTTGTTTCTATACTTTTTAACACGGACGCAAAAACGTAATAAAAACTATAAATAAATAAATAAATAAAGTTTTAAAATTATTTAATAGGATTTTTTATTTATTTTGATCAATAGATAAACAATTTAAAAATAAAATATGCTTGAGAATGTTTTATCATTCATTTTGATCGAAACATTTGGATAGTAAAAAATTGATCAGAATCATGAATTCTAATTGATTAAATGACAAAACTTTGTCACTTTAATTTCAATCTGTATAAGTAAATTAAGCAATAGAACATATTATGAACGGTTTTATTGACAAATATAATTTTACATTAACGGCATTAGGATGTATTGGAGAACGTACTTCACCTTCAACAAAGGGTATCCTAGTCTTCGTAAGCATTAAAGCTACTTCTTGGAGATACCATGGCGAATGATACTTGGTTCCTTTTGATCATTCGGCCATAATTGCTCACAATAATACGAAGTCTATCTCAGGAAGTTTAGCAGATTACAAAACATTGGCATATGTGCAGTTGAGGAGCCGTATTAAATTAAAGGTTTTGGTTTTCTTTTTTTGGTTGTTTTTCTTTTGGAAAGGAGGGGGGGGGGGGGGGGTGTTTGCGATTTAGAGGAGCAAGCTAAGTAGCCACACCCCTCCCCTTTCTACAAACTATAGAATAACTAGCAAAATCAAATTTGTTTATAATTTTAGCATTATGTATTCTTGAAAAGTAATAAGCAGGTTAGTGCAGTAAAATTTGGAACTTTGTTACCTTAATTACTATAAGACCATAACAAAAAAATCATGAGTAATGTAAGGAAGCTGAATAGAATGTACATATTTTCTTTATACAAAACTCCATTAGCTTGATTTGGAGAGACTTGACAGTGAGATCAATTACGAAATTCCATAGGTTTCTGGTCAATAATTGAATTTATATGAACAAAAACTGCAAGAACCACCCAAGTTTTGAGTTGCCCAAAATTTTGAGTGCTAACTCCCCCAAAAAAAAATTAAAAAAATAAAGTTATAGCACTTTTTTGGGTTCTTGCACAAAATCCAAGGAGAAGTGTGGAAGATAAATTAACCCTTTCTTATTTCACGAACTTCTACTTTTTTTATCATCCTTACAAGATTCTAATTAATGTTATGTCAAATGATTGGTGCAATGGCTTACTTATAAGCTATTAATCCTATTAATTTTGCTGCTGGTAAATCATTTTAAAAAGGAGCTCTACCAGTTCTGTTGCAAGACATAAAATAGTTGCAGCTAAGCCATTGATGCTTATTTATCGCATGAATAAGCACAAAAGGATGTCACACTTATCAAATAACATTCAAATCCCAAAGTTCTAATTCTGTACGCGTGTGGCTTAGTAAGTCCCGATTCATGTTGGCAATAACTATAAAGTATAACTCTTAATTAATTAGAAGAGAGATGAATAAATTAAAAACTTTAACTAATTATTAATTCAACTTTTTTTTTAATTCAACTTGTTAATTGACTCACACATATATGTCAACATTGGCGCCTAATAATACATCATGACCACTTAAGTAAACAAAAAAGAGTCAAATGAATAGATTCACCTTATCTCTGACAAATTTACATATAATAAACATTCTTTTACTATATTATATATTTAATTAGTTAATCAATATAGAATAAGTGCCAACTCATATTTGACTAATTGGTCCATTGTTTTGGAATTATAATGCTAAAATAAAAACTTTGCACAACCTTGTACACATCATTTCCTATTACCTCCCATGCTGCAACAAAAAATCCCCAGTGTAGCCGTTGGGACCTGCAGCACTATCCCCATCCATGTTTTTAATCATCTGATACATCTCTTCCATAGACGGGGGCAATTCAATCAAGCCATTCTCCTCCTCTGAAATAATAGATGGAATCACCCTCAGCAAGTTAAAATTATCTGGAACTCCTTCCGCCGAAAACATCACCATAAAATAATTAACCGCCTCAACTCCAATCTCCTCTTCTAATGAGATCTATTGGCTAGAATAATTTTTAATCCTATGAATCAAAGCCTAAAACCATCGCTGCTTGACAACAGAATGGAAAAACCGTGTGTTTCTATCCCGGCTGCTTGACAACAAAATGGAAAAATCGTGTTCCTATCACTCTCCTCTAGCCACTTTATATGAGCTTTCTGCTTCCAAAATCTCTTCTCCAAAGCTAACTGATTCTTTAACTCATTTTGGTCTTTACACAACCTATCCAATGCCATCTCGGACTGATTATGTTCTAGCTCCAACTTTGCTTTCACCAGATTCTATTCTGCCTTTTTTATATTCATGAACACAATTCCTGTTAAGAAATCAATATACCAATAAACAATTAACGCAGCGGAATAAAAATGATTTTTAATCAGAATCTTTGATTATCTATACAAAATCGAGAGCGTACCTTTTTGGCGACATAAATAAAAATTAATCTGATCAATGATAAATACGCGATGACAATCACAAATCACACAAGTGTTCAGCTTCTAAGGATATCCACACTGAACACCTTCTTGGGATCCTCATTAGGATTGGTTGACACCAAGGGAATATGCTAGATCCATTTGACACGTCCCCAACGTGAAGAAAATTGTATAAAAGAAAAATTATTTTTTTTCTCTCTCTAATTTTTTAACATCTGTTATGTTATATTGAATCTCATGTCAAGTTTTGGTGTTTAGGACTTATTTATAAAGCAATAATTAAGACATCTTGTCCAACAAAAATTTAGTAATAGATAACCGTTACCTATTAGGATATCTCACCAAATAAGATATTTAGTAGGTTTTAATTTCCTTCAAAAAGAAAATTCTTCCACTACTATAATTGCTCTATTTATCAATAAGTCCTTAAGATTAATTATCTTACAAATTAATCCCATAATTATCATATAATTATTTAAATCAATTTAACCCAAGAATTAGTTCTATTGTGTGTGACCCTTTAGGTTCTCAATCACTTGGCAATAAATATAAATTATAATCTTAGAATTAATTGGCTTTAGTACAAAACCAAAATTTCCAAGCGTCCCTTATTCTATTTGCACAAAGATTTTTTCAAAATTTTTAACTTTGTGCACAAAGTCATCAATGGAGAACCAGACACATCTTCTTCCCACGAATCATTCACTATTTGCAATGTACCCTAAGTGAGATGTCCAAGTATTAAGAAATCTGAATAGGTGCTGTTTATTATCAGTTGATGTACTTGTTTGCAACAGTAATAGAGAATGGTCAGATGGATGTCTTACCAGGTGGCAAATTGATGTCTTCAACCCCTTTTCTAACCAATCTGCGTCAACCAGTAATCCATCCACCATTTCTAAATTCTCGCATTACCATCCCTGCTGTTACACCAAGTAAAAGGTGACCTAGAAAAACCTGCATCAACAAGATTTGCCACAGATATAAAAGATAACTCCAAAGCATTAGAAATTGAAATGGCCTACCCCCTCTTTTCTCCTTCTCATCTAATATTAAATTAAAATCACCAACAACTAACTACAGATAATTATTGTCAGCTTGTTTAATGACAAACCATCCCATAGCAAAACCCTTTCATTCTCCTTACATTTGGCTTGCACAAACGATGCTAAAATAGGTGATGACAATTGCCCACGATGCACAATAACTGATAAGTGTTGATTACTCTCACTAGATACCATGCAACTAAATGGGGAGTTATAGAACAACCATACCGACCTAACAGAATTACACAACGCCATCTCAAAACCCAGTTTCAATCAAATCTCTCCAAATTATTAACCTCCACTTTTGTCTCACATAAAATAAGCATCTGAATTTTATGTAAACAAATTAACTTTCTTACACTTCTAAAGTTAGAAGGTCTAGATAACCCTCTAGTGTTCCAAAACAATGGCTTAATCATCAAATAAAACATGGAAAGCCTTTAAAGTCGAGGATTTAGCCATTGATCGCAACTCTCTATCAGATGAGAATTTTGCTCGAATGACCTTACGTCTTTTTGGAACCTGAAAGCCATGTATAGAAGAATCAAGTATTCCTGTAGCAGATTCTTTTGGCATCTCCCCTAACCTGACAATCTCGTTCCCCCTTCCATGTCCAAATGACAAGCTAGCATGCCCTCCTCTGGATCAATTAAGGACTGGTCAACAAGCTGTTACTGCCCCAACAGATCTCCCAAAGGTAGCATCTTGGCCGAATGGTCCTCCACTGATTTTGGATTCAGGCTCATTATCTTCCACAACCACCACACTTGATGGATGATCAGATTGTTGCATATTCTCCAGCCTATTTTTTTTGTTACAACTACACTGGACTGCCTATTCGTAGAAGCTTGACTGGAATCCGGCTGCAAAGCCTCTATTAAAGGAGAATTTTGCATTTGGTCTTTTTCAGCATGTCCGTTATTTGCCTCCTCAGAGATAATTATAACTGCATTCTCACTATTGCCTGACTTCTGTCCTTTTTCCTTTCCATTCGAATGATCAAACTTGTTCATTTCTACCACCTCTATTCCCTCCTTTAACATCGACCTTTACCCGTCGTAACTGCATTGCCCTTGCCAACAGGAATATACTTCTATTTCCTTCGTAGCATCTTCTTACCAGACAACAAATGTACCCCTTTTTTTCATCTCCTTCCCTCCTAATCCTTCATTTCTGCAATTTTCTTGAGAATGCCCCACCTTCCAGCAAGCTTTACAGTAAGTTGGAAGATTTTCGGGCATAATAGGTCGCCAAAATCCTCCAGTTTCACCCTCAATCCCAGTCCACACAATCTCAGGTAGCTCCCTAAATAAATCAACTTCCGCACAGTCTCGAGCTACACTAGGCCGAACCAATGAAATTGTGGCAGTATCAGTGAATAACGGCTTTCCTACAGCACTGACAATAGAAAACAAACAACTTTTCTCAAAGAGATGCAATGGTAAAGAAGGCAATGAGAACCACACAGGAACCAACGGTGATTCTCTTTCAACATGAAATGATGGAGTCCACCTAAGCATTCTAATTGGAAATTTGCCTATGTACCAGGTTCCGCGAGTCCAAATTCTAAGAAAATCCACTTCAGAGTTGCATCTGATCAATACATGTTTGAAATCCAAATGTCTAATCAAAACCGTTGTTTTCAAATCCAAAGAACTGAAGAATCTCCTTATCTCTTCTAATTTTGGCCTTCCATCAGAAAATTTTCCCACCACCCCATGCGAGAAAGGAGTAACAACCTTGTCAATGTCATCTTTAGAAAAAAATATAACGGGTTTCCCTTTGTGTATTGAAGTGGTTTTGATTTCCATCGAATCATTCCTCGGTGCAAATAGTTGAGAGAAAGACTTCCTCGTTAGAGGAGAGTCACCAGTCTGCTTCTGCAATTTAGTGGCTGCTAACGGCCATTGGACTGCCATGGCAACCCACTATGATCAGAACAATCGCCTAGGAGAGGCTCACGTTGATCGCCGGAAATCTCATCGAAAGCCGTCGTTCAGGATTTTAAAATTCAAAAGCCCCACAAAATGTGGAGGAAGAAGAAGTTTTTTATATGATCATATCATAAATTATGATAATTAATAATGAAATCACATAGCTTAATCACTTTTGGCTCTAACACCAACAAAAGGCGCTAGCGAAAGGAAATAAACTGGTAAAAACAGTGAAATTTAAAATTTTATTACTGTAATTATTGACCATACAAGGATATGTTAGAAATTTTCCCAAGATCCAATATCAGATATTTGAATACAACTTTAGCATAAAAGCGTACCTGGATTCATGTTTGACTAATGTGCTGCTTTGAATCCTTTGTAACTTGGGGTGATCTTCCAGATCTACACGTATTCTCTGATCCTTTGAGAGAGCCCTTCAGTTTTCTCTCTGGTATCTTTCTTGACGATGGGATATCAAGAAAGAGAACGACAAAATAATGATATGTGAGATCCAGGGACCATAACCCTACTTATAGATAACACATTTGTTATCTTTTAGTATTTCTATTTTAGCCCATCATTAAAATAGAAATAACCTTTAAGTCTCTACACATTAAAGGCCCACATCCTATTAGATACATTAAAGCCCAAATCACAATTGATCACTTTAAATTGGGCTTAACTTTATTTGACAGTCTGCAACACATAATTATTAACATATAAGTCCAACGTTGGATTAAGGATCCAACAATCTCCCACTTGGACTATATGTGTAACCTTATAATTAAGTTTTGCAATATAACCTTATGAGCTCAACTTTACTGTCATTACCAAAGTGTATCTACAACCAATTCAGTCCATCAATTATATTAACATAGGATCAAAGCGGCCTTTGTTATATAATCATAACTCGACCCATCAATGGTCACGTATGCTGATACAATTGAATGACATGAATCATGATGTGGATGTGTAGCATGAAAATTTCATGCAATGTGATCTTAACATGCCTATTTTCAATTGGTCCACTTTAAATTATGTGAGATCAACCATACAAAAATCAGAGTGTGAATAAATCAAAACTTTATTTAAACAACTGAAAACATCAATGTCATAAGAGCATTTAAAATAACAAACTCCCACTACATCTGAATATCACTTAATGACATGACACCCATATGAGCAGTATGCTCGTGAAACACTTTGGGTGGCAATCCTTTAGTAAGCGGATCCGCAATCATGGAGTTTGTTCCGATGTGCTCTATAGACAACTGTCCACTCTGAACTCTTTCCTTCACTGCTAGGAACTTGATGTCTATATGCTTGGATTTTGTAGACGTCCTATTATTGTTGGAATATTGAACTGCTGACTTATTGTCACAAAATAATTTGAGTGGTCTTTCAATGCTATCCACCACTCGTAATCCCGTGACAAAATTTCGCAGCCAAATACAATGATTGGACGCCTCATAACAAGCTATGAACTCTGCAGCCATAGTAGAAGAGGCTATAAGAGACTGTTTAGCACTCTTCCAAGATATGGCACCTCCAGCTAACAAGTAGATGTAGCCTGATGTCGATTTCATACTATCTTGGCATCCAGCATAATCGGAATCAGTATATCCAACGATCTCGAGCTGATCTGATCTCCGATACGTGAGCATGTAGTCCTTTGTTTTCTGTAGATACCGCAAGACCCGTTTGGTTGCTTTCCAGTGGTCTGATCCTGGATTGCTTAAGTATCTACCCTAGCATCCCTGTAATGTACGCAATATCCGGACGCGTACAAACCTGAACATACATCAGACTCCCTATTGCTGACGCGTAAGGAATCTTCTGCATTTCTTTTTCCTCAAAAGCATTCTTAGGACACTGATCGAGACTAAACTTGTCTCCCTTAGCAACAGGGGTATCACCTGATTTACAATTTTGCATGCCATACCTTTTGAGAATCTTTTCAATATAGACCTTTTGTGATAGTCCAAGAATACCCCGAGAGCGATCCCGGTGTATCTGTATACCCAACACAAAAGATGCATTACCAAGATCTTTCATCTCAAAATTCTTAGCTAGAAATCTCTTGGTTTCATGCAATAAGTCTATATCATTACTGACAAGCAAAATGTCATCAACATATAATACCAGAAAAATATACTTGCTCCCACAGAACTTATGGTATATACATTCATCAACCAAATTCATCTCAAAATCAAATGAGATGATCACTTGATGAAATTTAAAATACCATTGTCGAGATGCCTGCTTGAGCCCATAGATGGATTTCTTAAGTTTGCAAACCATATTCTTTGGATCTCCCGATACAAAGTTTTCTGGTTGCACCATATAAATCGTCTCATCAATGTTACCATTGAGAAACGCTGTCTTTACAGTCCATCTGGTGTAACTCAAGATTGAAATGCGCCACTAATGCCATTATAGTCCTAAAAGAGTCTTTCGAAGAAACCGGAGAGAAAGTCTCTTTATAGTCGATGCCTTCTTTCTGTGTAAAGCCTTTTGCGACAAGACGGGCTTTGTACCTCTCCACATTGCCTTTTGAATCCCTTTTGGTTTTAAATATCCATTTACAACCAATGGGTTTCGTTCCTTCTGGCAATGGGACAAGATCCCAAACGTCATTGTCTTTCATAGACTTCATCTCTTCATTCATGGCATCGATCCACTTTTGAGAGTTAGAACTTTCCATGGCTTGATGGAAGTTGATTGGATCATCTTCCATCATTCCAATGTCATCCTCATGTTCTTGGAGAAATACAATGTAATCATCTGGCAGTGCACTTCTCCTTTCTCTAGTGGATCTCCTTAATGGCACTGGTTCTTGAGGTGGTAGAGTTTGTTCTTCTCGAACAGTTTCTTGAATGGGAGGAATCTCAACATTGTCTTGATTTGTTGTGTCATGAACAAGATCAGGAATAGGATCCCGAGCAAGATCAATGACACCTGTGGGAATATTAATATATTCCTCTTCAAAGACAATGTCCCTAACTGTATCTTCTCCCCCAAACTCTACATCCTCAAAGAATCGGGCATTTCCTGTCTCAAAAATCGACTTAGTTGTGGGATCATAAAATTTGTAACCCCTGGATCTTTCAGAAGTATCCAATAAAATAACAACTCACCGTTCTTGAGTCCAGTTTCTTTTCATTTGGCCTATAAGGCCTTGCCTCAGCTGGACATCCCCATATATGCAAATGGTTTAAACTGGTTTCTTTCCAGTCCAAAGCTCGTATGGGGTTTTGGTAGTTGCCTTAGTTGGAACTCTGTTAAGGATATATGCTGCAGTCTTAAGTGCTTCTCCCCAGAGTGATTCTGGTAAGGTAGAATGACAAATCATACTCCTCACCATGTCTTTAAGTGTTCTATTTCGTCTTTCAGCAACACCATTCATGGTTGGTGAACCAGGCATGGTGTACTGTGGGACGATACCACATTCCTCTAGGTACTTAGCAAATGGCCCTGGACGTTGTTCACCTGAACCGTCATATCTACCGTAGTATTCACCACCACGATCAGATCTGACGCTTTTAATTCTTTTGTTGAGTTGGTTCTCAACTTCAGCCTTAAAATTTTTAAACACGTCCAGTGACTGTGATTTTTCATTAATGAGATATATGTAGCCATATCTTGAGAAATCGTCTATGAACGTTATAAAATATTGTTGACCATTCCAAGCAGATGTAGGAAATGGCCCACAAATATCTGTATGTATAAGTTCTAAGACGTCCAAGGCCCTATTGGCTTCAAATCTCCTTTTATTGGTTTGTTTCCCCTTTATACAGTTGATACAATTATCAAAATCTGTAAAATTTAAGGGGTCGAGAATTTCATTTGACACAAGTCTCTCTATTCTCCGTTTGGAGATATGACCCAATCTTTTGTGCCATAATGTAGCTGAATTCTCATTAGTTAATTTTCTTTTTACACCTCTGGTACTCAAATGCAAGGATTCATTAAACGAGGCAATAGTATCAACCATATATAGATTATCGTAATATAATAAAGAACCGGAACCAACTAATTTTGAATCATGAAACAATCTAAATTTTCCATCTCCAAATGAACATAAATAACCAGATTTGTCCAAAATAGAAACAGAAATCAAATTCCGTCTAAAAGACGGTACAATAAATGTTTCATTAAGATCCAAATAAAATCTAGTCTTTAACAATAATCTAAAAACTCCTATTGCCTCAACTTCAACTGTTTTGCCATTGCCCACGTAGATATATCTTTCATTATCATTAGGCTTTCGGCAACTCAGGCAACCCTGCATAGACACACTGATGTGAGTTGTTGCACCAGAATCTATCCACCATGTGTGTCTAGGTACCGAAGTTAAATTAACCTCAGAACAAACCAAATTAAGAAGCATACCTTTCTTAGCACGCCAAGCGTGATAGTTGGTGCAATGCTTCTTTTTATGCCCTTCGGCTCCACAGAAGAAACAACCATTCTTTCCCGGTTCAACCGGTTTCTTTTGTTGTTTCTTTTGAGATGCCGTACCTGCAGCTTCTTATCCTTCTTCCTTTTATGTCCCTTACCTTTATTATTAGTGGATGAGACCAGGTGAGCACTTTCTGTCTTGTCTTGCTTCAACCTTTCCTCTTCCTGTACACAGTGTGAGATGAGCTCATTCAGAGACCAAGTCTCTTTCTGGCAATTATAGCTCACCTTAAATTGGCTATACTGTGTAGGAAGAGATATCAAAACTAGATGCACTAATAATTCCTCAGAAATTAATAGATCAAGTGCACCCAACTTTAGAAGCAAGATGAGACATCTCCATAATGTACTCCCTTATATTGCCTTTACCACTATATCTCATTGAAATTAGGCTTGTCAAAAGTGTACTTATTTCGGCCTTTTCACTTTTGACAAACCTCTTTTCAATGTCCTGAAGGAACACTTTAGCTGTAGTTGTATTTTCAGATATTGTGCCTCTGAATGCTTCCGGAATGGCCTTTTTCATGATCATCATACACATGCGATTTGATCTCTCCCACCTTTCCATATCCCTCTTTTCATCAGAGGTACTCTTATCTGTAAGAGGTGGAGGAGAATCATTCCTTAACGCAAGGTCGAGATCCATGACTCCAAGAACTATCAAGAGATTTTCTTTCCAGGACTTGAAGTTTGTGCCATTCAGCATAGGAATAGAACTAATGCTGGTGATAATATTCGCAGGATCATTCATAACTAAACAGAAAACATTAAATAATTAGAGACAAGCTCACATAAACCACAATAATAATAATAAATTCAAATAAGGTAACCCCATCTCAAGATACCAAAGTTCCATTAATATTTTGTCTTTGGACAATAAATATTAACTTCTAAGTGATATCTTGGTGTAGTAATAAACACTGAATAATAAGTACATATCGAAAAATAAATTTTCCTTTGGGCCAATTTATAATTCACATGTAAAAACCAAATAATCATCACGTGTTTATCACGACAAGTGCACGTGCAATTTTATTAAACATTGACCTTCCTTTGGGTAGGCTAATATTTACAAAATTACAAGTACAAAACTAATTATATTTTAGAACAAATTAATCTCCACAAAAGAGGTCACTTTGGCGACATATTATTTCAATTAATTTATTCCAAAATATATATAAACACACCAATATTTGAATTTAAAATTATACAAAATTTTAGAACAAAGTCAACTTGAGTCAACTCTGGTCAATTGGTCAAAACGGGTCAAACCTAGTCAAACTGGTCAAAGCGGGTCAAACCAAGTCAAACTCGGTCAAACCAGATAGACCCAGTCAAACCAGTCAGATTTGGTTCAACCAAACAATTGGGATCAAAACTTATTGGAATCAAAGATCCATATCTATAACTTTGACCCAAAAGTTTATCATTTAAGCCCAAAATCTTATTCAAGCCCATAAATACCTTATAATTACATTATATTCAGTGGGCCACCTTTTTAGGACTTTATTGGACTTAAATATCTCATACAACTTTATTAGGGCTTCAATTTAAAATTAGTTAACCCTAATTTACTTAACACAAATATATGCATATGGAAATAACCAAATTAATATTCCTTAACTTTATAATTCTAAAAATATATTCCATATGCCAACCAGTTCACATAAGTACCAGAATTGAAGTAAGAAAAAGTAAAATAGATTTCCTTTCTTTTCTAACTTCAAAGCGTTAAAAAATGGCTACTGGAATTGAAAATTTTGGTTGCTAGTAAAGACAAAACAGTCAAACCCAATTCCAGACGTGATGCAGCGTATTTAATGGCACGTGGAAGTCAACCAAATTCAGGGAACATGAATACACAGCATACAATTCGGTAAGCCCACCCAAATTCTTTGCTTTCACGTGCAGAGAAATCAAACAATTACTACTGGAAGCTATCTTAACAAATTTATGGCTGCAAATACTTGAAAAGGTCTCTGACCAAAGATACTAAAGCCACCCGATTGAAATTAATAAAATAATTTCTTCTTAAGAAACTTAAAGGGCTCGTAGTACTGGAATCAGAATCAATACTGGAGCCCATCAATTTAGCAATACAAGTCAAACATGAATTCAACATTGAAGATTCAGGCATGAAAATTTAAAGTCCGCCGTACGACGCAAAGATTTGCACACTCAGCCAAGACCAGAAACGGAACCAAAATAACATGTACGGTAATTGGACCTTAATAAATCATGCGTATTTGTAATCTTTATAAATAAAACTTTTAAGACTACAAATCATGAACTTTAAACTTTAATAATTCAAATCCTGATATTGGGGCTCTGATACCACTTGTTAGAAATTTTCCCAAGATCCAATATCAGATATTTGAATACAACTTTAGCATAAAAGCGTACCTAGATTCATGTTTGACTGATGTGCTGCTTTGAATCCTTTATAACTTGGGGTGATCTTCCAAATCTACACGTATTCTCTGATCCTTTGAGAGAGCCCTTCAGTTTTCTCTCTGGTATCTTTCTTGACGATGGGATATCAAGAAAGAGAACGACAAAATAACGATACGTGAGATCCAGGGACCATAACCCTACTTATAGATAACACATTTGTTTTCTTTTAGTATTTCTATTTTAGCCCATCATTAAAATAGAAATAACCTTTAAGTCTCTACACATTAAAGGCCCACATCCTATTAGATACATTAAAGCCCAAATCACAATTGATCACTTTAAATTGGGCTTAACTTTATTTGACAGTCTGCAATACATAATTATTAACATATAAGTCCAACGTTGGATTAAGGATCCAACAGGATACAACCACAGATATTACAAGAGAGTTTAGCATAATATACCTATCTTAATGGTGAAATAACACTATCTTGAGTTGGAGAGACTTTTGATAGTGAGATCAATCACAAACTTCACAGATATTGAGCCTAAAATACTATCCCCAAAAAAAAAGAACATCTTAGATTTGACCAGCTCAACCTTATAACTGCTAACTCTATTAAGAATAATCAGCCAAAGCTGGAGGACTGGAAGTCGAAATTCCTGCACAAAAACCGGGGAAGAGTGAGGAAGAAAGAAATCAAATTCCTCTCATTCTTATTTCACATTGCATTTACTTGTTTAAATTATCATAAAAATATTATACCAAGAGCATTTAGCGTTATTTCACATGACTTTAACTTGTTTAAGTTCTCGCAAAATTCTAGTTAATATTATACCCAGAAAATTATGCTAGGCTAATGGTTATTTATAGGCTATAAATATATGTCTTTTATACTAGTAGTAAACCAATTCAGAAAAGATCACCATCACGTATTTTGCAAAATCAAAGATATTTGCATTTAATCCTGTAAAATTGATTTAGCTTATAAATGACCGTAAGTATCTTGTCCTTATCAAATATGATTCATATCCCAAAATTCTTCTTATATTTGTGTGTGACCCATTGTACTCTCATTCACGTTGACATTGACAATAAGTATGAATTATAACTCTTAATTAATTAATGAAAAGTTAGATAAGTTAAATATTTTAATTTTTCATTAATTCAAGATAAAAATAATATATGTATAAATATATATCAACATTTGCATCTAGCAATATATTATGACCATTCAAGTGAACAATAAAAGTCAAATGATTATATTTCGATGTTTTGACACAAATTTGTATGTGCTTAACATCATTTTATCATACGAAATCACTAATTAGTGAAAGAGTGCACAATAAGTGTTAATTATTAATAGATTAATTATTAGTTCATTGTTCTTGAAATAACTCCCTGGAAGTTGAACTCAGATAGTTTATCTAGTTTACTTCTATTTCCGCGTAGAAGATTCTTGAGTTGTTATGTGCCAATATATGGCCATATTAGGATATAATATATTACTATTTGAAGAAGTAAATCATATATTAATCATTCACTATTTTTCTCATGCTCATACTATATCTTATCTCAACTATATGAGTGACTTGATAAGTGAAAACTAATAGGACTGAAGTATAATAATCCATATTCAAGATATGTTAATTTCAAGATTTAAGCATCACTATATAGTTGTCTTTAAAGTTTCTCTTAGCTAAAAAATCCAATGCATTTGTTCATGAACAAGGATCCCCATATAGCAAATTAGGTAACTCTACACCATAGCTGTTGAGATCAGTTATTACCAACTTTTAAATTGGAAAAAGCATGTGCTAGTCTATTTGTATTAACAATATCTACTTTTATTAATATTACATTTAAAGATATTTAAAAAATGTAGCTTTTGTGTAATAATAATCTCTGTAATACTTTGTAATGTATCGTACACAGTTTATTTTATGTAGTTTATTAATTAAACTGCATGAGGAACAACAAATAGTAAAAGATAAAGAATGTCATGTTGTGTTGGTCAAACAGGAAAGTGAGAGTCCAACTAAACTACTTAATTTTGGAGTACACGCTATCAATTCCTCCGCAGCAGGACCCTGATGAATTCCTACACGTCTAACAAAGCACATCAGTAGAAAAGGTGCTAAATAAATTTATAATTTAAAAAAGATTTAGTTTTGAGAGAAAAGCATTTAGAAACACTGAAGGCGAAAATGTACACGACAGATTATTTACATATTTGGATTTTATTTTCAACACTATCTCAAATATACAAAATTTTCGTGGCGTATGAAAATTATTTTTTTATTACATTAATCTATGTCATATATTTAACCACGAAGCAGGAAAATAAGCAGTTATGGTTTTCAAACTGTGTTGGTATATGACATGGATATAACGACATGAACAATGGGACAAAACTATTTGTGCAATATTATTTTGTAAATTTCAAATGAAGGTATTGGGGATCATTACATCATTGCAACATACTCTCTCTCGCTCATTGTCTCTTTTTCTCTTGTGTTCTTGGCAAATTACCTGTTCTAGATTTTCAAAATCGATTACAAACTCTATTCACAGTGCTCTATGTCATCGTTTAGTTGTACCAATCGGTTATCATACCAATCGTAAATGGTAGCACTGAGGCTAGAATAACAAATGTTCGGCTACAACTTGTAACCATTTCTGGATTACTTGGTTTTTGTTCAACTGCATTGCAATTCATGCTGGACAAAGGCAATTTTCTGGTTGCTGTTGAAGTCATCCTCACAAATTTATGTGCTAAGGATTTCTTTTATTGACTTCATTATGAGATTAATTCTACTATGTATGATCCCATCCTAATCCCCAAAAATATCGGGTTTTTAGTATTTGAAAACTTGTCTAATCCATTAACTATCATAAGTTATTGTTCCTTTTTATGTACCTAGGAAGCATTAATTGATTATATTTCTAAAAGTTAAAGAGAAAAAATTACATCAATAAGCAATTTTTTTTTTTTTTTTTTTGGAACATAAGTACATTAGTAAGTTAGTAGTGAATGCACGATCTAGCCCTCTCATCAATTATATGCAATGGACTTCCATGTTTCTAACCCAATACAGGCAAAGTCCATTAAAAGTGACATTTTTCACAAGTTTACGGTCTACATTTAAAGATAAAAAATTGATAGATGAGAGAAACCGCCAATGGCCAAAAATGGATCTACAAAATGACGTTTCACGTGAAAAATTGTTACATCATGTTTATGCATAATTACACTATAATGTTGGACAGTTACACTATATTCAACTTGCGGGAAATAGGAATGGGGCAAATTGTAAGTCCCGTTCCCCAATACATTAGTTTGAAAAGTAACCAAATGCTGAATTTGGTTTTCCTTCTTAAATGCAGCTCTAGACCTGATAAAAAATGCTGAAGTGCAAGCAATCTTAGGGCCTGTGTCATCGATGCAAGCTGATTTCATAATCAACCTTGGAGATAAAGCACATGTTCCTATCATCTCATTTTCAGCAACTAGTCCTTCTCTTTCATCGATTCGAAGTCCATACTTCATCCTAGCTGCTCAAAATGACTCATCTCAGGTAAAAGCCATAAGTTCGATTGTCAAGGCCTTTGAGTGGAGAGAAATTGTGCTTATCTATGTCGATAACGAGTTTGGAGGAGGGATTGTACCCTTCTTGACAGATGCCTTGGATGAGATTAACGTACGTATCCCTTACCGAAGCGTCATTCCACCTTCAGCTACAGATGACCAAATTGGCGAAGAACTTTATAAGCTGATGACCATGCAAACTAGAGTTTTCGTTGTTCACATCTTGGGAGATCTTGGATGTAGGCTTTTTGCCAAAGCTAAACTACTTGGAATGATGAGTGAAGGATATGCTTGGATCACAACAGATGCAATAACGAATGTGCTGAATTCATTTAATGTTTCTGTAATTGAATCCATGCAAGGAGTAATAGGTGTAAGGCCTTATGTTCCATCAACTGTAGAGCTCGAAAGCTTCACTAATAGATGGAAGTTGAAGTTTCAACAGAACAATCCAGGCGTTGTTAATCCCCAGTTGAATGTGTTTGGCCTTTGGGCGTATGACTCAGCTACAGCACTTGCAATGGCAATAGAGAAAGCAGGAGTTTCAAACATTCATTTTGACAAGTTGAACATCTCAAGGAACTCTACAGACCTTGAAACCTTTGGAGTCTCTAGAACTGGTCCAAAGCTTTTGCAAGTAGTACTAAGCACTGCATTTAAAGGTCTAAGTGGAGACTTCAATATAGTTGGTGGACAACTTCAGTCTCCAGCTTATCAAATAGTAAACGTCTTTGGTAATGGCGCAAAACAGAATGGATTTTGGACAGCAGAAAGGGGAATTATTAGGCAGCTAAATTTCACAAACATAAACATTCAACGATCATCAAAATTAAACTTTGGAGTTATTATATGGCCAGGTGACACGGTGGTTGCTCCCAAAGGATGGACACTTCCGGCAAATGGGAAAAAATTGAGGGTTGGTGTTCCGGTGATCAAAAGTTTTGATCAATTTGTAAAGGTTACGATGGACGCTGAGACTAACACAACGACAGTCACAGGATTTTGCATGGATGTTTTTCATGCAGTAATGGCTTCGTTACGTTATGCTCTCCCTTATGAGTTTATTCCGTTTGCAACATTAGATGGAAATAGTTCTGGAAATTACAATGACTTGGTCTACCAGGTGTTTTTAGGGGTACTCTCTCTCTCTCTCTCTCATACATATGAATAAGAAATGATTAATTTCAAATCGAATAAAACACACTCACATACAACCCATTTTGGAAAAGATTTTGGCTGCAGAATAATTGTTGTCGTACAAGTAATGCATCTTTTTTTTTTTACATCAGCATAATGGTTATAGTCTAAAAGTAAGTCAAGAAACTTAGATATCCATTTTTAAGTGTGGAAAATGCACAACTTTTTTTATGAGCAAAGTTTTGAAACTATTCACAGTAGCTGTTCTCTTGAACCACACAGACATCATAATTCTCTATTCGTATCGTATTCATTCTAGTTGGAAATACTGTAAGAGAACTGCGTTCCTTATTTTGATGTCAACTGAATATAAACATGATTTGTCTCAGAAATCTATTTTGGTGTGGTAAATAGGAGATAGTTATTAAATTAACGAAGTTTCAAAATATGGTTACAGGTCCACAGCAGATATACAATTTAACCATCACCATAAAATCCTATGCTTCTAGCTTGTGCCATTTTAATTAACGGAATCGGAGTTTTTTATCCAGATTTTGATGTTTATTGAACAGAAGTATGATGCTGTAGCTGGAGACATAACCATAACAGCAAACAGGTCTCAATATGTGGACTTTACTTTGCCATACACCGATTCTGGGGTGTCAATGATTGTTCCGAGTGTAGACGACCGAAGCAAAAATGCATGGGTATTTGTGAAGCCACTAGCATGGGATCTCTGGCTGACAAGCTTTCTGTCTTTCATTTCCCTTGGTACTCTCATTTGGGTTCTTGAACATAGAATCAATGAAGAATTCAGAGGACCGCCTTTGCGTCAACTTGGCATGATCTTCTGGTTCTCCTTCTCTACCATGTTTTTTGCACAGAGTAATCTCATATCCTTCTCTTCTTATTTCAATAATACAAAGTTGTAAAATAGATGTGCGGAAAGATTCAGCATTTTCCTTCTTGCCTCCTCCTTGTTGCAAGGCATCAACATCGAGAATAAGTTGTTATACATAAAAAGTAAAATAATAGTTCAGGTTTGCTACACGAGAATTGGATAACAAGAATGAAGAGTTATCCTAAATTAAGAATGGCTCAATCGTTATTTCTCGGAGCCTAACTAGAAAAAATTGAGGATAGCTGTATGGAAACTACGAAAAACCTTAGCTGAGCTGATTGAATTATGCTAGCCTCCATTATCAATATTTACATTTATCAACTTCTATACCTTCTTTGATTGTTTGAATTTTTAATAGCACTCAACTCTTAGTGTTTTTAATTTGATAATTTTCTTTGAAACACGGAAAAACAAGGAGGGAAAGTCACTGTAATTCAAAAAACATAGGAAAAGTTTATGTAATTCGAAAAATAAATGGGATAGACTAGTGTAAATACTTTTCGAAAGCCTTGATGCATTTGGCTTCTTTACTAATTCTTTTATGTTTTTTCCTTTTTTCATTTGTTTTGGGCAGAGGAGAGAATAGTAAGCAACTTGGCTAGGTTCGTGCTGATAATCTGGTTCCTGGTTGTGCTTACACTTATGCATAGCTATACAGCAAGTCTTGCATCGATGTTGACTGTACAACAACTCCGACCAACTATTACAAATGTAAATGAGCTTATCAAGAACAATGCACATGTGGGCTACCAAGACGGTTCATTTGTTTTTGGACTTCTAATTCGCATGGGATTTGATAAGTCTAGACTTTTAGCATACAGCACTCCAGAATCTTTAGATGAACTTCTCACCAGAGGGAGCGGAAATGGTGGCATTACCGCTGCTTTTGATGAGACCCCCTATATGAAGGTTTTCCTTGCTACTTATTGCAAAAAATATACCATGGTTCAACCAATATACAAGACTGATGGCTTCGGATTTGTAAGTCATGTGCCTTCCTCCGTGCCTACTTATCTTGTTCTCTTGAGTTCTTCATGTCCTACCTAATTTACCTTTTCTTCCCTTGAATTTGTTGACTTACAGGCATTCCCAATTGGTTCTCCTCTTGTACCTGATGTTTCAAGGGCAATTCTAAATATTACCGAGGGTGATAAAATGCTTGAAATTGAGAAAGCATGGAGTCTAGCAGCAACCAATTGCCAAGACTCGAGCTTGTCACTTTCTTCTAGTAGCTTAGACCTAGGGAGCTTTTGGGGCCTATTTTTAATTGTTGGAATAGCTGCTATTTCATCTTTTATTATCTATTTGACAATGTTCATACGCGAACATTGGCATGTCATAACTAATCCTAATTCTTCGATACGGGACAAAATTGTAGAGTTGTCTAGACGCTTTGACAGGAAAGATCTCAGCAGTCATTCATTCAAGAAAAATGATACGCGAATTGGGGCTATGACTGATGGCCATTATGGAGAGAGGACAGGTGAAATTGAAATTTCACGCCGTCCAATTCATCCACGAAGTCCAGTAACATTTTCTTTGCAAGCCTCATCATGTACTATGGCTCCACCAAGTCCAAGCTTCTCAAGTCACAGCGAGCATAATTTAAACATTTCTGTAGAGCATGAGAGTCCTCCATATGAGAGTGAAGCTTAAATCAACAAGACATTAGCCAAAAAAACCTGAGTGTTTTCTGCAGTATATTTGATATGTCACTGTAAATATTGCTCCATGCAACATTTTTTCTTCCTTCTTTTTTGATGTTTTGGGAATCATGTGTTTTTTGAATAGTGCAAACTGGTGTTGATTAAATGTCTGTTGTTTCCAATTTTTGCTCACTGATAATAATTTATGTGGATTCTTTAAGATTTGACGATAAGAGTGTTGATTTCATAATGGAACTTAAGACACGCATGTAGGATCCATATTATTCACGCGGCTTGCAAACCACCACAGGAAGTAAAGGCACACTCTCTACACTTAATTATACTAGTAATATAGCACGTGGGTTTGCATGTTGACAATAAATTTTATGGTGTTTTCTTTGTGTATTTCAAGAAGCATGTTATTTAGATGCATAAGTAGAGGTTATAAAAATTTATTGGGAAAATTGTTTTGGCATTTTATGTAAAACCAACTGAAAAATAAAATTATACTCCCATAATGTAGTTAAATTTTCTTAAGTTATCATTTTCATTGGTACATTTCTAGATATATATTGATTTTAGTCTATTGCTTTTACTTTGTAATGTTTTTCCCTGCTTTTGAAGTCTATAATTGGGATTTGATCTTCAATTCCATATTTTTAACTTTGTTTTTAGTTCTTCAATTGGTTTTTGGTGTGCTGTTATTAATATTAGTTTCTTCTTCTCCTTTGTATGCATGTTGATAATTGATAATTTGTTGTTATCTACTAAATCATTGAATTAGTCAAAATTTACATATATATTTTTTGTTTTAATATAAATATTTGTATACTTAATATTGTCATATTACTTTAAAGTAACAAAATATAAAAGGGTAAGATAGCATAGATACTTTTCCAACAATAGACAATCTGACCCTTTGCTAATCGATTGTGATTATGTGTTAAATAATTAATAGTGCTTGTTTTAGTGACATAATTAGGTACCAATTTTATGCTCTTCAACCTTATAGCCAATGAAACATTACACAGTAAAAGCTTTAAAATATTATTATAAAATTGTTTAACTAAGTAACTAAAATTTTACACAAATACAGTAGTAGACAAATGTTGACCCAAATGATTAAAATCCATCTTTAACTATTACTATTGCAACATTCTATTTTCTTCTCTTATTATGACAGTATGAATGATCTATTTTTAACTATCATTTCATTTAAAGAAACGTGCTTTCAAATTTTTTACAAATAAATTAATATCAAAAGCAAAACATATATATTTTTCATTTAGTCTTGTATGTCTCCAATTTCATCTAACTACTCATGCTCAATTAAGCAGAGTACGATTATTTAGTTTGGGTGGACGCATTATTTGTTTGAATATTTGATACAATTGGGACTTCACGAATTTCTCTTCTTAATGAAATTGTCACCTTTTATTTACCAATTTCATGCTTCTATTTGTTTTTTTGACCTAATTCAAGAAGCACTCTAGTGCTCCAAAAATTTTCATAGGTTAATAATAGATTTGATAGAATGTAAAGTAATAGACCAAATGAATTCCAATATATGTTTATTTAAGATCTGGATAGGCAAATACAGTGTATTGTATATGTTTTTTTTTATATTATGTCTATCATTTTGTTATAGTTAAATAGATTTTTTTTTGGAAGTGTGCAACATTAATACCATAATGTGTCTAAAAGAAGTCAACAAAAAAGGTTTCTACATGCTAAAATAAGAACAATAACCAACAATACTGTTTTTAGAATGGGAAAATTTCACATACCTCCCCTGAGGTTTGCCATAATTACACTGACCTCCCGTCAGATTGTAAAAATTACACTTACACCCCCTATGTTTATATTTTTCGTAACAAAACAAGTCCATTTTGATAATGTAACCCAAAAACACCAATTAAATCCCTTAAAATATCCTTAATTGTTTTTAAATTTTTTTTTTGGCAAATCCCGTACACGGCAGTGGGATGCCAGCCCCAATTTTATTCATAAAAAATAACCCCAATCATTATTACAAGAGTTAATTATGCGTATATAAGGCATACTAACACTGTCTAGCCTAGCTAAAGAATGAATACATCCAGGAAGCTGAGAAATTGAGTAAAAAAAAAAAACAGTCTTGCCAAGCTGAAGAGTTGCTATCCCATCTGCAACTATATTTGCTTCCCTAAATACATGAGATAAAGTTGCCTCAAATTGAGCAATAAAACTCTAATCTGGCCCAAGGTAGCACAAAGAGTCCAACTACCAATAACACCCAAATTTAGTAATTGGATAAAAGAGCTGGAATCAACCTCAGCCAACAAAACATTAATACCCCTATCCATGCAGAAACGTAACCCATGCAACAATGCCAGAGCTTTAGCCTACAAAACATTAATCTCACTAAAATCTTTATAGAAAGCAAAAATTATCTTACCAGTATGATCCCGAAGCACACCACCACCATATGCCTTTGACGCCTTCACACTAGCATCTGTGTTGAGTTTAACCATTCCTTCTCTAGGTTTCGTCCACTTCACTATCCGAACTTGTTTGTGCTTCTCCTTCTTAAGTCGAAAATCTCTACCCCAATAGCAATCTAGAAAACCCTCACCCTGGTTTTGCGAAGTTTGTGTAGCTGCAGCTAACTGTCTCAGAAATAAGTCCACACCATAAATCACCACATGAGGATCAAAACATTTATCTTGAAACCTACCCTCTTTCTACCTTTCCATAAGTGCCAAATAAGAACAACTGGTAAAGCACATACTATATGATTCATACACCCATTAAGTGAGGACATAAACCAATATAACAGAAGTGAAGAAATACAAGTAAAGGTGTCTCTATACCAGTCCTGCCGAAGCAAAATAATGTCTCCACACAATGCTTGCAACCCTCCCAAAAAGAAAAAGATGTTCAATTGTTTCCCTGTCCTCCAGACAGCAAAGGCAGCTGGAAGCTAGGCATATACCTCTCTTTTACAAAATATTATCAATTGGCACCCATTTGTTAATCAACCTCCAAAAAAAAATGACAATTTCAACGGCAAAATAGAATTCCAAAGCCCTTTTGTGACCATGGAATTATTTCTTTTACCCCTAATTGCATTCCATGCCGACGCCACTGTGAAGCTGCCATTAGCTGAAAGTGCCCATATCATCTCATCCTCTTCATTGACTCTAAACGGAATATCATAGATAATATTGACTATGTTAGAAGGAAGCCAAAAAAGGAGTTTACCTCGGTTCCATCCAAATCCAGTGAAAAATTCAGGCACAAAGAAATGGAGGAAAGATTCTTGGATATTCACAATGCTTAGAGGAGTATCTGAAACCCAACGATCATGCCAAAAGTCTAAAAATCCAGCCCTAGGGTACCAACGAATATGTTTTTCAACCTCATCTCTGACTACAACCAGTCACCTCCAGGTAGAAGACCCTCTCCGTGTAATTGCATAGAGATAATGGACATCGCCAATGTATTTTTTATGCATAAATATCAGCCCAGGAGATTTTTTCAAGTGCAAGTTCCACCATAATTTGAAAGTGAAAGCTCGAACCATGTCATCTAGAGATCTCACTCCTATGCCTCCTTCCTCTACCAGGGATACAAATGCCTTGCTCATGCACACCAGTGGATCCAGTCTAGATTCGTTATTATCCTAAAGGAACCCATTGAAAATTCTTTCCAATCTTAACAACACTCCTTTGGTGGCTTTAATACTTGAAGCAAATAAAGAGGAATCGTGTTAAGCACATGATGAAGTAACACAATTTTCCCTCCCTATGGAAAGGAATCATGTACTCCAATGATACAAGCCTGCTTCTCACATGCTGAAATAATAGCCATCAAAGAGGACACATTTTGGCTTGCCTGTAAAAAGAGGGACCCCCAAAGTATTTGAAGGGTAGCACCTGATGACTTAAAGCCAGTAATCAGTCCTTATCCTATGTACTGATTGTGGAGGCATGTTTGATGGACAAAAGAATGAGCTCTTGGAGATGTTTATGTTCTGGCCCGAGACATTCTGGTAAACCTGGAGAAAATCCAAGATAGCTCTCAAACAATCCACAGAAGCTCTAGTGAAAATAATTGTGTCATCCGCAAAGGCTAGATATGGAACCAATCCTCCCCTTGATATGAAAAAATAATGGGGATGTTTATGAAAAAGATGATGAAGCCCTCTTCCCAAAAACTCAGCTATAAATAAGAACAGAGTAGGAGACAAAGGATCCCCCTGACGAACACCTCTAGTAGCCTTAAAGAAGCTAAATTGCTCTCCATTAATGAGGATCGAAAACCAAGAGTTGGAAATTGCCCTGAAGATTAATCCACCTCTACATCCTGAAATCCAAAAACCCTCAACATAAACAGAAGAAAAGACCACTCCACATGATCATAAGCCTTCTTCATGTCAAATTTGAGGATAATATTAGAGTTTTTGAGTTTACGATCCAGCTCTAAACCTAGCTCCTACACTAACAAAACATTCTCCTGAATGCCTCTCCAAGGAACAAACCCCATCTGCCATTCTGAAATTATACTAGGGAGGTATTTATTGAGTCTATTTGCAACAATCTTCGTCAGAATCTTTGAAGATACATTGCAGAGACTAATAGGATGACAATCAGTCCATTGGCAGGGCCCCTCCCTCTTGGGAATTAGAACAATCATCGTACTAGAAAATCCTTAAGGCAATTGCATTCCCAAAAAAAAGTCTTGAACTGCAACCAATAAGTCATTCTTAATAATTTCCCAACAATTCTGGTAAAAAGCAACTCCAAAGCCGTCTGGTCCAGCAGTACTATTGATATCCAGAGAGAAAACCACATTCTTAACTTCCTCCAAATAAGGCAGCATGGACAAGGACTGACTATCCTCAATAGAAATCTGTGGTAGTAGAAAAAGCAGTGAGCCTGGTTGTTGAGTATTCCTATCTGAGGTGAAAAGAGAGGCATAAAAATTCGAGACAGATTCCTTAATGTCCTCCATATTTTCAATCAAATCCCTATTCACATCTTTAATCCTGAAATGAAGTTCGTTCTACGCCTCTGGTCAACAACTGAATGAAAATAAGCTTGTATTAGCATCCCCTTTCTTGATCCATTTTACTGTTGCTTTTTGACGCCACATATCACATTCTCTCGCCAACCCTCTAGTGTGAGCTGCACGAGCTTTCATGAAAGAAGCCTTAGACTGATTATACCCGGCTTCATCATAAGCTTGCTTTGAATGAAATAAAGTCTCTGTTGCTTCTTGGACCCTCGCATCCATCTTTCCAAATTTGGACTTATTCCATACCTGCAAAACTTTTTTAAGTCATATCAGTTTAACAAAAAATAATGTCATACCCATGCCACTAGCAGCTTGATTCCAACTTTCTTGTAAGACCTCCAGAAAACTCAGGACGCTTTTCTAAATGTTCAGAAAATGAAAAGAAGATTTAGAAGCTCTATTCATAGAACCGTATTGAATCAAAAGAGGACAATGATCAAAATGAACTTTAGACAGGTTTGTTACTCTAGTGAACTCGTAAGTATCATTCCAAATAGAATTGATAATCGCCTTGTCCAGATGCTGCCAAATCCTACCATTAGTCCATGTATAAAGTGAGCCCTCAAATGGCACCGATTGCAACCCACTCTTGTATAGAGCTTCAATGAATTCTTCAATTTCACAATAGTTTGGGGTTAAGCTGCCAATTCTTTCCTCGTTAGATTCCACTACATTGAAATCTCTAATTGAAATCCAAGATCTCTCCATATTAGACCCCAAATCCTCCAAAGCTCTCCACAGCTCTTTACGTCCTATTCTTTTATATTTGGCATAAACAGCTGAGATAAAAAGCACCCTATCACCATTAAATTCTAGCCTCACATGAACAAGTTGATCTACATATTCAACAAAAGAACAACGAAACAAATTCATCCAAAATCCAAACCTTACCCCCTACAAAAAAAAAATCCAAAGCCGAACTGCAAAAATAATCTAACAGAGTCTATTAAAAAAGAATTAGTTAAAGGCTCCAAGAGAATAAGGAATTGGACATTTTTTGCTCGACACATTTGACGAATATACCGAAGTGAGTCTTTTTTGGACGCACCCCGAATATTCCAAGAAATGAAGCTAAGAGGACTTAACATTATGAGATCGAAGAGAGTAGTGGGCTTGTGATTGAAGACAAACCGTTTTGTTTTTTGCCCCTTTGGGTCGCCCAACTTTTTTCTTTACCATTGCCTCCAATAATGCAACATCATCCATTGCTTCTTCATACTATCCACCTCAAAAGATATATTACACTCAGCCAATTTGGAAGAGAGTGCTTGCTAAAATTCTTTCAATTGCTGCAAATTTGGACAAGCTTTACCCAAATCCACATTAGAACTACTTCTATGCATCAGTGGGATGTAACCTTTACGCCTGGGAGAAGTAAGAGGAGTAGAAGAGATTCTACTTATTAGATCAACAGCGTC
>JAMWEH010002317.1:0-18645 GCA_024721245.1 Mitragyna speciosa | reverse complement strand
ATCATAAAATTTGTAACCCCTGGATCTTTCAGAATATCCAATAAAATACAACTCACTGTTCTTATGTCCAGTTTCTTTTCATTTGGCCTATAAGGCCTTGCCTCAGCTGGACATCCCCATATATGCAAATGGTTTAAACTGGATTTCTTTCCAGTCCAAAGCTCGTATGGGGTTTTGGTAGTTGCCTTAGTTGGAACTCTGTTAAGGATATTGCTTGCAGTCTTAAGTGCTTCTCCCCAGAGTGATTCGGTAAGGTAGAATGACAAATCATACTCCTCACCATGTCTTTAAGTGTTCTATTTCGTCTTTCAGCAACACCATTCATGGTTGGTGAACCAGGCATGGTGTACTGTGGGACGATACCACATTCTTCTAGGTACTTAGCAAATGGCCCTGGACGTTGTTCACCTGAACCATCATATCTACCGTAGTATTCACCACCACGATCAGATCTGACGCTTTTTAATTCTTTTGTTGAGTTGGTTCTCAACTTCAGCTTAAAATTTTTAAACACGTCAGTGACTGTGATTTTTCATTAATGAGATATATGTAGCCATATCTTGAGAAATCGTCTATGAAATGTTATAAAAGTATTGTTGACCATTCCAAGCAGATGTAGGAAATGACCACAAATACTCGTATGTATAAGTTCTAAGACGTCCAAGGCCCTATTGGCTTCAAATCTCCTTTTATTGGTTTGTTTCCCTTTATACAGTGATACAATTATCAAAATCTGTAAAATTTAAGGGGTTGAGAATTTCATTTGCACACACTGTCTCTCTATTCTCCGTTTGGAGATATGACCTCAATCTTTTGTGCCATAATGTAGCTGAATTCTCATTGGTTAATTTTCTTTTTACACCTCTGTACTCAAATGCAGGATTCATTAACGAGGCAATAGTATCAACCATATATAGATTATCGTAATATAATAAAGAACCGGAACCAAACTAATTTTGAATCATGAAACAATCTAAATTTTCATCTCCAAATGAACATAAAAATAACCAGATTTGTCCAAAATAGAAACAGAAATCAAATTCCCGTCTAAAAGGACGGTACAATAAATGTTTCATTAAGATCCAAATAAAATCTAGTCTTTAACAATAATCTAAAAACTCCTATGGCCTCAACTTCAACTGTTTTGCCATTTTCCACGTAGATATATCTTTCATTATCTTAGGCTTTCGGCAACTCAGGCAACCCTGCATAGACACACTGATGTGAGTTGTTGCACCAGAATCTATCCACCATGTGTGTCTAGGTACCGAAGTTAAATTAACCTCAGAACAAACCAAATTAAGAAGCATACCTTTCTTAGCACGCCAAGCGTGATAGTTGGTGCAATGCTTCTTTTTATGCCCTTCGGCTCCACAGAAGAAACAACCATTCTTTCCCGGTTCAACCGGTTTCTTTTGTTGTTTCTTTTGAGATGCCGTACCTGCAGCTTCTTTATCCTTCTTCCTTTTATGTCCCTTACCTTTATTATTAGTGGATGAGACCAGGTGAGCACTTCTGTCTTGTCTTGCTTCAACCTTTCCTCTTCCTGTACACAGTGTGAGATGAGCTCATTCAGAGACCAAGTCTCTTTCTGCAATTAGTAGCTCACCTTAAATTGACTATACTGTGTAGGAAGAGTATCAAAACTAGATGCACTAATAATTCCTCAGAAAATTCATAGATCAAGTGCACCCAGCTTAGAAGCAAGATGAGACATCTCCATAATGTACTCCCTTAATATTGCCTTTACCACTATATTCTCATTGAAATTAAGGCTTGTCCAAAAGTGTACTTATTTCGTGCCTTTTGCACTTTTGACAAACCTCTTTTTCAATAGTCCTTGAAGGAACACCTTAGCTGTAGTTGTATTTTCAGATATTGTGCCTCTGAATGCTTCCGGAATGGCCTTTTTTCATGATCATCATACACATGCGATTGATCTCTTCACCACCTTTCATATCCCTCTTTTCATCAGAGGTACTCTTATCTGTAAGAGGTGGAGGAGAATCATTCCTTAACGCAAGGTCGAGATCCATGACTCCAAGAACTATCAAGAGATTTTCTTTCCAGGACTTGAAGGTTGTGCCATTCAGCCATAGGAATAGAACTGATGCTGGTAATAATATTGCAGGATCATTCATAACTAAACAGAAAACATTAAATAATTAGAAACAAGCTCACATAAATCCAACATAATAATAATAAATTCAAATAAGGTAACCCCATCTCAAGATATTAAAGGTCCATTCAATATTATGTGTCTTTGGACAATAAATATTAACTTCTAAGTGATATCTTGGTGTAGTAATAAAGCACTGATAATAAGTACATATCGAAAAATAAATTTTCCTTTGGGCAATTATAATTCACATGTAAAAACCAAATAATCATCACGTGTTTATCACAACACGTGCACGTGCAATTTTATTGAACATTGACCTATCCTTTGGGTAGGCTAATATTACACAAATTACAAAGTACCAAACTAGTTATATTTTAGAACAAATTAATCTCACAAGAAGAGGTCACTTTGGCGACATATTAGTTTCAATTAATTTATCCCAAAATATATATAAACACACCAATATTTGAATTTAAAATTATACAAAATTTTAGAACAAAGTCAACTTGAGTCAACTCTGGTCAATTTGGTCAAAACGGGTCAAACCTAGTCAAACTGGTCAAAGCGGGTCAAACCAAGTCAAACTCGGTCAAACCAGATAGACCCAGTCAAACCAGTCAGATTTGGTTCAACCAAACAATTGGATCAAAACTTATTGAATCAAGACCCATATCTATAACTTTGACCCAAAAGTTTATCATTTAATCCCAAAATCTTATTCAAGCCCATAAATACCTTATAATTACATTTATTCAGTGGGCCACCTTTTTAGACTTTATTGGACTTAAATATCTCATACAACTTTATTAGGGCTTCATTTAAAATAGTTAACCCTAATTTACTTACACAAATATATGCATATGGAAATAACCAAATTAATATTCCTTAACTTTATAATTCTAAAAATATATTCCATATGCCAACCAGTTCACATAAGTACCAGAATTGAAGTAAGAAAAAGTAAAATAGATTTCCTTTCTTTTCTAACTTCAAAGCGTTAAAAAATGGCTACTGGAATTGAAAATTTTGGTTGCTAGTAAAGACAAAACAGTCAAAACCCAATTCCAGACGTGATGCAGCGTATTTAATGGCACGTGGAAGTCAACCAAATTCAGGGAACATGAATACACAGCATACAATTCGGTAAGCCCACCCAAATTCTTTGCTTTCACGTGCAGAGAAATCAAACAATTACTACTGGAAGCTATCTTAACAAATTTATGGCTGCAAATACTTGAAAAGGTCTCTGACCAAAGATACTAAAGCCACCCGATTGAAATTAATAAAATAATTTCTTCTTAAGAAACTTAAAGGGCTCGTAGTACTGGAATCAGAATCAATACTGGAGCCCATCAATTTAGCAATACAAGTCAAACATGAATTCAACATTGAAGATTCAGGCATGAAAATTTAAAGTCCGCCGTACGACGCAAAGATTTGCACACTCAGCCAAGACCAGAAACGGAACCAAAATAACATGTACGGTAATTGGACCTTAATAAATCATGCGTATTTGTAATCTTTATAAATAAAACTTTTAAGACTACAAATCATGAACTTTAAACTTTAATAATTCAAATCCTGATATTGGGGCTCTGATACCACTTGTTAGAAATTTTCCCAAGATCCAATATCAGATATTTGAATACAACTTTAGCATAAAAGCGTACCTAGATTCATGTTTGACTGATGTGCTGCTTTGAATCCTTTATAACTTGGGGTGATCTTCCAAATCTACACGTATTCTCTGATCCTTTGAGAGAGCCCTTCAGTTTTCTCTCTGGTATCTTTCTTGACGATGGGATATCAAGAAAGAGAACGACAAAATAACGATACGTGAGATCCAGGGACCATAACCCTACTTATAGATAACACATTTGTTTTCTTTTAGTATTTCTATTTTAGCCCATCATTAAAATAGAAATAACCTTTAAGTCTCTACACATTAAAGTCCCACATCCTATTAGATACATTAAAGCCCAAATCACAATTGATCACTTTAAATTGGGCTTAACTTTATTTGACAGTCTGCAATACATAATTATTAACATATAAGTCCAACGTTGGATTAAGGATCCAACAGGATACAACCACAGATATTACAAGAGAGTTTAGCATAATATACCTATCTTAATGGTGAAATAACACTATCTTGAGTTGGAGAGACTTTTGATAGTGAGATCAATCACAAACTTCACAGATATTGAGCCTAAAATACTATCCCCAAAAAAAAAGAACATCTTAGATTTGACCAGCTCAACCTTATAACTGCTAACTCTATTAAGAATAATCAGCCAAAGCTGGAGGACTGGAAGTCGAAATTCCTGCACAAAAACCGGGGAAGAGTGAGGAAGAAAGAAATCAAATTCCTCTCATTCTTATTTCACATTGCATTTACTTGTTTAAATTATCATAAAAATATTATACCAAGAGCATTTAGCGTTATTTCACATGACTTTAACTTGTTTAAGTTCTCGCAAAATTCTAGTTAATATTATACCCAGAAAATTATGCTAGGCTAATGGTTATTTATAGGCTATAAATATATGTCTTTTATACTAGTAGTAAACCAATTCAGAAAAGATCACCATCACGTATTTTGCAAAATCAAAGATATTTGCATTTAATCCTGTAAAATTGATTTAGCTTATAAATGACCGTAAGTATCTTGTCCTTATCAAATATGATTCATATCCCAAAATTCTTCTTATATTTGTGTGTGACCCATTGTACTCTCATTCACGTTGACATTGACAATAAGTATGAATTATAACTCTTAATTAATTAATGAAAAGTTAGATAAGTTAAATATTTTAATTTTTCATTAATTCAAGATAAAAATAATATATGTATAAATATATATCAACATTTGCATCTAGCAATATATTATGACCATTCAAGTGAACAATAAAAGTCAAATGATTATATTTCGATGTTTTGACACAAATTTGTATGTGCTTAACATCATTTTATCATACGAAATCACTAATTAGTGAAAGAGTGCACAATAAGTGTTAATTATTAATAGATTAATTATTAGTTCATTGTTCTTGAAATAACTCCCTGGAAGTTGAACTCAGATAGTTTATCTAGTTTACTTCTATTTCCGCGTAGAAGATTCTTGAGTTGTTATGTGCCAATATATGGCCATATTAGGATATAATATATTACTATTTGAAGAAGTAAATCATATATTAATCATTCACTATTTTTCTCATGCTCATACTATATCTTATCTCAACTATATGAGTGACTTGATAAGTGAAAACTAATAGGACTGAAGTATAATAATCCATATTCAAGATATGTTAATTTCAAGATTTAAGCATCACTATATAGTTGTCTTTAAAGTTTCTCTTAGCTAAAAAATCCAATGCATTTGTTCATGAACAAGGATCCCCATATAGCAAATTAGGTAACTCTACACCATAGCTGTTGAGATCAGTTATTACCAACTTTTAAATTGGAAAAAGCATGTGCTAGTCTATTTGTATTAACAATATCTACTTTTATTAATATTACATTTAAAGATATTTAAAAAATGTAGCTTTTGTGTAATAATAATCTCTGTAATACTTTGTAATGTATCGTACACAGTTTATTTTATGTAGTTTATTAATTAAACTGCATGAGGAACAACAAATAGTAAAAGATAAAGAATGTCATGTTGTGTTGGTCAAACAGGAAAGTGAGAGTCCAACTAAACTACTTAATTTTGGAGTACACGCTATCAATTCCTCCGCAGCAGGACCCTGATGAATTCCTACACGTCTAACAAAGCACATCAGTAGAAAAGGTGCTAAATAAATTTATAATTTAAAAAAGATTTAGTTTTGAGAGAAAAGCATTTAGAAACACTGAAGGCGAAAATGTACACGACAGATTATTTACATATTTGGATTTTATTTTCAACACTATCTCAAATATACAAAATTTTCGTGGCGTATGAAAATTATTTTTTTATTACATTAATCTATGTCATATATTTAACCACGAAGCAGGAAAATAAGCAGTTATGGTTTTCAAACTGTGTTGGTATATGACATGGATATAACGACATGAACAATGGGACAAAACTATTTGTGCAATATTATTTTGTAAATTTCAAATGAAGGTATTGGGGATCATTACATCATTGCAACATACTCTCTCTCGCTCATTGTCTCTTTTTCTCTTGTGTTCTTGGCAAATTACCTGTTCTAGATTTTCAAAATCGATTACAAACTCTATTCACAGTGCTCTATGTCATCGTTTAGTTGTACCAATCGGTTATCATACCAATCGTAAATGGTAGCACTGAGGCTAGAATAACAAATGTTCGGCTACAACTTGTAACCATTTCTGGATTACTTGGTTTTTGTTCAACTGCATTGCAATTCATGCTGGACAAAGGCAATTTTCTGGTTGCTGTTGAAGTCATCCTCACAAATTTATGTGCTAAGGATTTCTTTTATTGACTTCATTATGAGATTAATTCTACTATGTATGATCCCATCCTAATCCCCAAAAATATCGGGTTTTTAGTATTTGAAAACTTGTCTAATCCATTAACTATCATAAGTTATTGTTCCTTTTTATGTACCTAGGAAGCATTAATTGATTATATTTCTAAAAGTTAAAGAGAAAAAATTACATCAATAAGCAATTTTTTTTTTTTTTTTTTTGGAACATAAGTACATTAGTAAGTTAGTAGTGAATGCACGATCTAGCCCTCTCATCAATTATATGCAATGGACTTCCATGTTTCTAACCCAATACAGGCAAAGTCCATTAAAAGTGACATTTTTCACAAGTTTACGGTCTACATTTAAAGATAAAAAATTGATAGATGAGAGAAACCGCCAATGGCCAAAAATAGGATCTACAAAATGACGTTTCACGTGAAAAATTGTTACATCATGTTTATGCATAATTACACTATAATGTTGGACAGTTACACTATATTCAACTTGCGGGAAATAGGAATGGGGCAAATTGTAAGTCCCGTTCCCCAATACATTAGTTTGAAAAGTAACCAAATGCTGAATTTGGTTTTCCTTCTTAAATGCAGCTCTAGACCTGATAAAAAATGCTGAAGTGCAAGCAATCTTAGGGCCTGTGTCATCGATGCAAGCTGATTTCATAATCAACCTTGGAGATAAAGCACATGTTCCTATCATCTCATTTTCAGCAACTAGTCCTTCTCTTTCATCGATTCGAAGTCCATACTTCATCCTAGCTGCTCAAAATGACTCATCTCAGGTAAAAGCCATAAGTTCGATTGTCAAGGCCTTTGAGTGGAGAGAAATTGTGCTTATCTATGTCGATAACGAGTTTGGAGGAGGGATTGTACCCTTCTTGACAGATGCCTTGGATGAGATTAACGTACGTATCCCTTACCGAAGCGTCATTCCACCTTCAGCTACAGATGACCAAATTGGCGAAGAACTTTATAAGCTGATGACCATGCAAACTAGAGTTTTCGTTGTTCACATCTTGGGAGATCTTGGATGTAGGCTTTTTGCCAAAGCTAAACTACTTGGAATGATGAGTGAAGGATATGCTTGGATCACAACAGATGCAATAACGAATGTGCTGAATTCATTTAATGTTTCTGTAATTGAATCCATGCAAGGAGTAATAGGTGTAAGGCCTTATGTTCCATCAACTGTAGAGCTCGAAAGCTTCACTAATAGATGGAAGTTGAAGTTTCAACAGAACAATCCAGGCGTTGTTAATCCCCAGTTGAATGTGTTTGGCCTTTGGGCGTATGACTCAGCTACAGCACTTGCAATGGCAATAGAGAAAGCAGGAGTTTCAAACATTCATTTTGACAAGTTGAACATCTCAAGGAACTCTACAGACCTTGAAACCTTTGGAGTCTCTAGAACTGGTCCAAAGCTTTTGCAAGTAGTACTAAGCACTGCATTTAAAGGTCTAAGTGGAGACTTCAATATAGTTGGTGGACAACTTCAGTCTCCAGCTTATCAAATAGTAAACGTCTTTGGTAATGGCGCAAAACAGAATGGATTTTGGACAGCAGAAAGGGGAATTATTAGGCAGCTAAATTTCACAAACATAAACATTCAACGATCATCAAAATTAAACTTTGGAGTTATTATATGGCCAGGTGACACGGTGGTTGCTCCCAAAGGATGGACACTTCCGGCAAATGGGAAAAAATTGAGGGTTGGTGTTCCGGTGATCAAAAGTTTTGATCAATTTGTAAAGGTTACGATGGACGCTGAGACTAACACAACGACAGTCACAGGATTTTGCATGGATGTTTTTCATGCAGTAATGGCTTCGTTACGTTATGCTCTCCCTTATGAGTTTATTCCGTTTGCAACATTAGATGGAAATAGTTCTGGAAATTACAATGACTTGGTCTACCAGGTGTTTTTAGGGGTACTCTCTCTCTCTCTCTCTCATACATATGAATAAGAAATGATTAATTTCAAATCGAATAAAACACACTCACATACAACCCATTTTGGAAAAGATTTTGGCTGCAGAATAATTGTTGTCGTACAAGTAATGCATCTTTTTTTTTTTACATCAGCATAATGGTTATAGTCTAAAAGTAAGTCAAGAAACTTAGATATCCATTTTTAAGTGTGGAAAATGCACAACTTTTTTTATGAGCAAAGTTTTGAAACTATTCACAGTAGCTGTTCTCTTGAACCACACAGACATCATAATTCTCTATTCGTATCGTATTCATTCTAGTTGGAAATACTGTAAGAGAACTGCGTTCCTTATTTTGATGTCAACTGAATATAAACATGATTTGTCTCAGAAATCTATTTTGGTGTGGTAAATAGGAGATAGTTATTAAATTAACGAAGTTTCAAAATATGGTTACAGGTCCACAGCAGATATACAATTTAACCATCACCATAAAATCCTATGCTTCTAGCTTGTGCCATTTTAATTAACGGAATCGGAGTTTTTTATCCAGATTTTGATGTTTATTGAACAGAAGTATGATGCTGTAGCTGGAGACATAACCATAACAGCAAACAGGTCTCAATATGTGGACTTTACTTTGCCATACACCGATTCTGGGGTGTCAATGATTGTTCCGAGTGTAGACGACCGAAGCAAAAATGCATGGGTATTTGTGAAGCCACTAGCATGGGATCTCTGGCTGACAAGCTTTCTGTCTTTCATTTCCCTTGGTACTCTCATTTGGGTTCTTGAACATAGAATCAATGAAGAATTCAGAGGACCGCCTTTGCGTCAACTTGGCATGATCTTCTGGTTCTCCTTCTCTACCATGTTTTTTGCACAGAGTAATCTCATATCCTTCTCTTCTTATTTCAATAATACAAAGTTGTAAAATAGATGTGCGGAAAGATTCAGCATTTTCCTTCTTGCCTCCTCCTTGTTGCAAGGCATCAACATCGAGAATAAGTTGTTATACATAAAAAGTAAAATAATAGTTCAGGTTTGCTACACGAGAATTGGATAACAAGAATGAAGAGTTATCCTAAATTAAGAATGGCTCAATCGTTATTTCTCGGAGCCTAACTAGAAAAAATTGAGGATAGCTGTATGGAAACTACGAAAAACCTTAGCTGAGCTGATTGAATTATGCTAGCCTCCATTATCAATATTTACATTTATCAACTTCTATACCTTCTTTGATTGTTTGAATTTTTAATAGCACTCAACTCTTAGTGTTTTTAATTTGATAATTTTCTTTGAAACACGGAAAAACAAGGAGGGAAAGTCACTGTAATTCAAAAAACATAGGAAAAGTTTATGTAATTCGAAAAATAAATGGGATAGACTAGTGTAAATACTTTTCGAAAGCCTTGATGCATTTGGCTTCTTTACTAATTCTTTTATGTTTTTTCCTTTTTTCATTTGTTTTGGGCAGAGGAGAGAATAGTAAGCAACTTGGCTAGGTTCGTGCTGATAATCTGGTTCCTGGTTGTGCTTACACTTATGCATAGCTATACAGCAAGTCTTGCATCGATGTTGACTGTACAACAACTCCGACCAACTATTACAAATGTAAATGAGCTTATCAAGAACAATGCACATGTGGGCTACCAAGACGGTTCATTTGTTTTTGGACTTCTAATTCGCATGGGATTTGATAAGTCTAGACTTTTAGCATACAGCACTCCAGAATCTTTAGATGAACTTCTCACCAGAGGGAGCGGAAATGGTGGCATTACCGCTGCTTTTGATGAGACCCCCTATATGAAGGTTTTCCTTGCTACTTATTGCAAAAAATATACCATGGTTCAACCAATATACAAGACTGATGGCTTCGGATTTGTAAGTCATGTGCCTTCCTCCGTGCCTACTTATCTTGTTCTCTTGAGTTCTTCATGTCCTACCTAATTTACCTTTTCTTCCCTTGAATTTGTTGACTTACAGGCATTCCCAATTGGTTCTCCTCTTGTACCTGATGTTTCAAGGGCAATTCTAAATATTACCGAGGGTGATAAAATGCTTGAAATTGAGAAAGCATGGAGTCTAGCAGCAACCAATTGCCAAGACTCGAGCTTGTCACTTTCTTCTAGTAGCTTAGACCTAGGGAGCTTTTGGGGCCTATTTTTAATTGTTGGAATAGCTGCTATTTCATCTTTTATTATCTATTTGACAATGTTCATACGCGAACATTGGCATGTCATAACTAATCCTAATTCTTCGATACGGGACAAAATTGTAGAGTTGTCTAGACGCTTTGACAGGAAAGATCTCAGCAGTCATTCATTCAAGAAAAATGATACGCGAATTGGGGCTATGACTGATGGCCATTATGGAGAGAGGACAGGTGAAATTGAAATTTCACGCCGTCCAATTCATCCACGAAGTCCAGTAACATTTTCTTTGCAAGCCTCATCATGTACTATGGCTCCACCAAGTCCAAGCTTCTCAAGTCACAGCGAGCATAATTTAAACATTTCTGTAGAGCATGAGAGTCCTCCATATGAGAGTGAAGCTTAAATCAACAAGACATTAGCCAAAAAAACCTGAGTGTTTTCTGCAGTATATTTGATATGTCACTGTAAATATTGCTCCATGCAACATTTTTTCTTCCTTCTTTTTTGATGTTTTGGGAATCATGTGTTTTTTGAATAGTGCAAACTGGTGTTGATTAAATGTCTGTTGTTTCCAATTTTTGCTCACTGATAATAATTTATGTGGATTCTTTAAGATTTGACGATAAGAGTGTTGATTTCATAATGGAACTTAAGACACGCATGTAGGATCCATATTATTCACGCGGCTTGCAAACCACCACAGGAAGTAAAGGCACACTCTCTACACTTAATTATACTAGTAATATAGCACGTGGGTTTGCATGTTGACAATAAATTTTATGGTGTTTTCTTTGTGTATTTCAAGAAGCATGTTATTTAGATGCATAAGTAGAGGTTATAAAAATTTATTGGGAAAATTGTTTTGGCATTTTATGTAAAACCAACTGAAAAATAAAATTATACTCCCATAATGTAGTTAAATTTTCTTAAGTTATCATTTTCATTGGTACATTTCTAGATATATATTGATTTTAGTCTATTGCTTTTACTTTGTAATGTTTTTCCCTGCTTTTGAAGTCTATAATTGGGATTTGATCTTCAATTCCATATTTTTAACTTTGTTTTTAGTTCTTCAATTGGTTTTTGGTGTGCTGTTATTAATATTAGTTTCTTCTTCTCCTTTGTATGCATGTTGATAATTGATAATTTGTTGTTATCTACTAAATCATTGAATTAGTCAAAATTTACATATATATTTTTTGTTTTAATATAAATATTTGTATACTTAATATTGTCATATTACTTTAAAGTAACAAAATATAAAAGGGTAAGATAGCATAGATACTTTTCCAACAATAGACAATCTGACCCTTTGCTAATCGATTGTGATTATGTGTTAAATAATTAATAGTGCTTGTTTTAGTGACATAATTAGGTGCCAATTTTATGCTCTTCAACCTTATAGCCAATGAAACATTACACAGTAAAAGCTTTAAAATATTATTATAAAATTGTTTAACTAAGTAACTAAAATTTTACACAAATACAGTAGTAGACAAATGTTGACCCAAATGATTAAAATCCATCTTTAACTATTACTATTGCAACATTCTATTTTCTTCTCTTATTATGACAGTATGAATGATCTATTTTTAACTATCATTTCATTTAAAGAAACGTGCTTTCAAATTTTTTACAAATAAATTAATATCAAAAGCAAAACATATATATTTTTCATTTAGTCTTGTATGTCTCCAATTTCATCTAACTACTCATGCTCAATTAAGCAGAGTACGATTATTTAGTTTGGGTGGACGCATTATTTGTTTGAATATTTGATACAATTGGGACTTCACGAATTTCTCTTCTTAATGAAATTGTCACCTTTTATTTACCAATTTCATGCTTCTATTTGTTTTTTTGACCTAATTCAAGAAGCACTCTAGTGCTCCAAAAATTTTCATAGGTTAATAATAGATTTGATAGAATGTAAAGTAATAGACCAAATGAATTCCAATATATGTTTATTTAAGATCTGGATAGGCAAATACAGTGTATTGTATATGTTTTTTTTTTATATTATGTCTATCATTTTGTTATAGTTAAATAGATTTTTTTTTGGAAGTGTGCAACATTAATACCATAATGTGTCTAAAAGAAGTCAACAAAAAAGGTTTCTACATGCTAAAATAAGAACAATAACCAACAATACTGTTTTTAGAATGGGAAAATTTCACATACCTCCCCTGAGGTTTGCCATAATTACACTGACCTCCCGTCAGATTGTAAAAATTACACTTACACCCCCTATGTTTATATTTTTCGTAACAAAACAAGTCCATTTTGATAATGTAACCCAAAAACACCAATTAAATCCCTTAAAATATCCTTAATTGTTTTTAAATTTTTTTTTTGGCAAATTCCCGTACGGGAGTAGGGATGCCAGCCCCAATTTTATTCATTAAAAATAACCTCAATCATTATTACAAGAATTAATGATGCGTATATACAACATATTAATACTGTCTAGCCTAGTTAAAGAACGAATACATCCAGGAAGCTGAGAAATTGAGTCAAAAAAGACATTCTTGCCAAGCTGAAGAGTTGCTATCCCATCTGCAACTGCATTTGCTTTCCTGAATACATGAGATAAAGTGGCCTCAAATTAACGCAGTAAAACTCTGATCTGACCCAAGGTAGAGCAAAGAGTCCAACCCCAGTAGCACCCGAATTTACTAATTGTACAAGAGTTCTGGAATCAACCTCAGCCAACAAAACATTACCCCTTTCCATGCAGAAACATAGCTCATGCAACAATGCTAGAGCCTCAATCTGCAAAACATCAATCTCACCAAACTCTTTACAGAAGGCGAAAATGTGCAAAACATCAATCTCACCAAACTCTTTACAGAAGGCGAAAATGATCTTACTAGTATAATCTCAGAGCACACCACCACCATATGCCTGTGACACCTTCACACTAGCATCCCTGTTGAGTTTAACCATTCCTTCTCTAGGTTTCATCCACCTCACTATCCTGAACTTGTTTGTGCTTCTCCTTCTTTAAGCGAAAATCTATACCCCAATAGCAATCTAGAGAATCCTCACCCTGTTTTGTGCAAATTTGTGTAGCTACAGCTAACTGTCTCATAAATAAGTCCGCACCATAAATTACCACATCAGGATCAAAACATTTATCTTGAAACCTAGCCTCATTCTTGCCTTTCCATAAAGTGCCAAAATAACAACAACTGGTAGAAACACATACTATATGGATTCATACACCCATTAGGTGAGGACATAAACCAATATAGCAGAAGTGAAGAAATACAAGTAAGTGTCTCCATACCAGGCCTGTCGAAGCAAAATAATGTCTCACACTAATGCTTGCAATCCTTCCAAAAAGAAAAAGATGTTCAATTGTTTCCCTATCCTCCAAACAACAAAGGCATCAGGGAAGCTAAGCATATACCTCTCTTTTGCAAAATATTATCAATTGGTACCCATTTGTTGATCAACCTCCAAACAAAAAATAACAATTTTAGCGACAAAAGAGAATTCCAAAGCCCTTTTGTGACCATGGAATTATTTCTTTTACCCCTAATTGCATTCCATGCCGACGCCACTATGAATCTACCATCAGTTGAAAGTGCTCATATCATCTCATCCTTTTCATTGACTCTAAACGGCAAATCACAGATAATATCCACTATGTTAGAAGGAAGCCAAAGAAGGAGTTTACCTCAGCTCCATCCAACTCTAGTGAAAAATTCAGCTACCAAGAAATAGGGGATAGGATTCTTGAGTATTCACAATTCTTAGTGGAGTATCTAAAATCCAACGATCATGCCAAAAGTCTAAAAATTCAGCCCCAGGGTGCCAACGAATATGTTCTTCAACCTCACCTCTGACAGCAACCAATCTCCTCCTAGATAGAAGATCCCTCTCGTGTAATTGCATAAAGAAGATGGACATTGTCAATGTATTTTTTGTGCATAAATACAGCCCAAGGAGATTTTTTCAAGGCACAAGTTCCACCATAATTTGAAAGGGAAAGCTCGAACCTATGTCATCTAGAGATCTTCACTCCTATGCCTCCTTCCTCTAGCTGGGAAGCAAAGCCTTGCCCTATGCACACCAGTGAATCCGTCTAGATTCCTTATTATCCCAAAGGAACCCATTGAAAATTCTTTCCAATCTTAACAACACCCCTTCTGGTGGCTTTACTCCTTGAAGCAAATAAAGAGGAATCAGTGTTAATCACATGACGAAGTAACACAATTTTCCCTCCCATGGAAAGGAATCATGTACTCCAATGATACAATCTGCTTCCTCATAGTTGAAATAATACTATCAAAGAGGACACATTTTGGTTTGCCCATAAAAAAGAGGGACCCCAAATATTTGAAGGGCAACCCCTGACTGATTAAAGCTATAGTAATCAGTCTTATCCGTTGTACCTGTTGTGGAGGCATGTTTGATGGACAAAAGAATGAGCTCTTGGAGACTGTTTATTTTTTGACCCGAGACATTCTGAAAAACCTGGAGAATATCCAAGATTGCTTTCAAACAGTCCTAAAAAGCTCTGGTGAATAGAATTGTGTCATCCGCAAAGGCTAGATATGGGACCAATCCTCCTTATGATATGAAATAATACTAGGGATGCTCATGAAAAAGCTGATGAAGTCCTCTTCCTAAAAAATCAGCTATCAATAAGAACAAAGCAGGAGACAAATGATCCCCCTGATGCATACCTCTAGTAGATTTAGAGAAGCCAGATTGCTCTTTATTAATGAGGATTGAAAACCAAGAGTTAGGAGATCACCCTGAAAATTAAATCCACCGCTGCTTCCTGAAATCCAAAAGCCCTCAACATAAATAGAAGAAAAGACCACTCCACACGATCATAGGCCTTCTCCATGTCTAATTTGAGTATAAGATTAGGGTTTTTGAGCTTATGATCCAGCTCCAAAACTAGTTCCTGCGCCGACAAAACATTTTCCTAAATGCCTCTCCAGAAACCAACCCCATCTGCCATTCTGAAATAATACTAGGGAGGTACTTATTGAGTCTGTTTGCAACAATCTTCATTAGAATCTTTGAAGATACATTGCAGAGACTAATAGGATGATAATCAGTCCATTGGCAGGCCCCCTACCTCTTAGGGATTAGAACAATCATCATACTAGAAAATCCTCGAGGCATTTGCATTCCCAGAAAAAAGTCCGAACTACAACCAATAAGTCATCCTTAATAATTTCCCAACAATTCTGGTAGAAAGCAGCTCCAAAGTTGTCCGGGCTAGTAGTACTATTGATATCTAGAGAGAAAACCACATCTTTGACTTCCTCCAAACTAGGTGGCCTGGACAAGGACTGACTATCCTCAACAGAAATTTGTGGTAGTGGAAAAGGCAGTGAGTCTGGTTGTTGAGTACTCCGGTCTGAGGTGAAAATAGAGGCATAAAAATTCGAGGTGATTCCTTGATGTCCTTCATATTTTCAATCCAATCCCCATTCACATCTTTAATCCTAGGAAATGAAGTTGGTTCTACGCCTCTGGTTGACAACTGAATGAAAATAAGCTGTATTAGCATCCCCTTCCTTGATCCATTTTACTGCTACTTTTTGACTGCCACAGATAACATTCTCTCGCCAACTCTCTAGTGTGGGCCGCACGAGCTTCATGAAGATAAGCCTTAGACTAATCATCTCATGCTTCATCATAAACTTGCTTCCGCACGAAATAAAGCCTCTGTTGCTTCTTGGACCCTCGCATCCATCCTTCCAAATTCGGACTTATTCCATACTTGCAAAACTTTTTTAAGTCGCATTAGTTCTACAAAAAATAATGTCATACCCACTGCCACTAGCAGCTTGATTCTAACTTTCCTGTACCACCTCCAGAAAACCCGAGATGCTTTCCTAATGTTTAGAAAACAAAAAGAAGATTTAGAAGCTCTATTCATAGAACCACACCGAATCAAAAATGAGAACAATGGATCAGAACGTACTCTGGACAAGTGTGTTACTCTAGTGAACTCATAAGCATCATTCCAAATAGAATTGATAACTAGCCCTATCCAGACGTTGCCAAATCCTACCATTAGTCCATGTATAAGGTAAGCCCTCAAATGGCATCTGATTCGCAACCCACTCTTGTATAGAGCTTCAGTGAATTCTTCAACTTCACAATAGTTTGGGGTTAATCTGCCAATTCTTTCCTACGCTAGACTTCTACTACATTGAAGTCTCCAACTGAAATCCAAGGTCTCTCCATATTAGACCCCAAATCCTCCAAAGTTCTCCATAACTCTCTATGCCCTACTCTTGTACATTTGGCATAAATATCCGAGATAAAAAGCACCCCATCACCATTAAATTCTAGCCTCACATGAACAAGTTGATCCACATATTCAACAAAACAACAACGAAAACAAATTCATCCAAAAAATCCAAACCTTACCCCTACAAAAGAACATCCAAAGTCGAACTGCAAAAATAATCTAACAGCATCTATTGATGAAGAATTAGTTAAAGGCTCCAAGAGAATAAGTTATTGGACATTATTTGCTTGACACATCTGATGAATATACCAAAGTGAGTCCTTTTGGACGCACTCCAGATATTCCAAGCAATGAAGTTAAGAGGACTTAACATTATGAGATCGAAGAGAGTAGTGGGTTGGTGACTGAAGACAAATCGTTTTGTTTTTGGCCCCTTTGGGTCACCCAGCTTTTTTCTTTACCATTGCCTCCAATAATGCAACATCATCCATGTGCTTCTTCATACTATCCACCTTAACAGGTATATTACACGCAGCCAGTTTGGAAGAGAGTGCTTGCTGAAATTCTTTCAACTACTACAAATCTGGACAAGCTTTACCCAAATCCACATTAGAACTACTTCTATGCATCAGTGGGATGTAACCTTTACGCCTGGGAGAAGTAAGAGGAGTAGAAGAGATTCTACTTATTAGATCAACAGCGTCATCCAGTCCATCTAAAATGGCAAACTGGTTTGCTACGTTCACGTGATCAGGATGGTCCATTGTGATTTCAGTTAACACTTCATGACCATGTGTTTGAATAGCAATCACTTCCCTCTCATCTGTAGCTGCATTTAATGGTTTAGCTGATGTTGGATGGTTGTAAGTATCCATATTTGGTTGGTCCGCTGTTGATTCATCCACCACTAACACAGTCATTGCTGCAACATCCTTTATTATCGTTGCTGTTGGTAAGTTTCCAACCTCCTTCACAGACGCTACAGACCTAGGTTTGTAAATTTGTTGGGCCTTTTGGCTCTTTTGCTTTTGAGGTTGGATATTGTTCTCTTTTGTAGCTTTAGGTTTTAGTTCCGAATGCTTCCGGAAGAAAGATTCAACCCCATGCCCCAGTCTTTTACGTGCAGTGCAAAATTCAGGCCAGTCTTCGTATTCTACTCGCTGCCAAAATCCAAAACCAGAGTCACCTAGCCACACACAATTATTAGGAGAAGCAGTAACATCAATCTCTATCAACACACGAGCAAATGATGGGTGTTTGAAATCCAAAGTGGCAGAATCTACCTGCAGTGGATGACCAATCAGAGAACCTAACTTTTCCAGATATTTCATGTTAAAGAGGGGCAAAGGAAGCCCTCAAAAATTAACCCAAATAGGTGCAATTGAGGTGTCTTGATTAGGCTTAAAATCAAGCGTCAATTTGGTGATGTTCATCAGTAAATTTTTCACAAACCATGTGCGACGAACCCAGATTCTAGAGAAGTCTTCTTCCAACAAAGGTTTGATAAGGACATGTTTGTCATCTAATAAGCCGACTGAGCAATCTCCTTTTAGTCTGAGGGAAACCACAAACTTGCGGATGACATCCATTGAAGGACGACCAATGGGAGAGTTGTTGAAAGGTTCTGATAGACGCTGAAATTTTGCATGGGAAAGGCAAAAGGCTGGTTCCCCTTTGTATTGCGATGGATAGCCAAGATCAGGGATAGAGTCTTGCGTGCTAGAAACTGTTTGAGCGAAAGATTTTTTTCCAAC
>JAMWEH010000698.1:0-25879 GCA_024721245.1 Mitragyna speciosa | reverse complement strand
ATTTTTTGCTACTCCTTGTGTTCTCATTCCCATTTTAGTAGCTTTTCCCTTTCAAGGGAATGATGTTAGTTGATCACTTCAAAAAGCATCTTTTCAGTCTTCTCATGCATTTCTAAAAAGATTTGAAGGAAAAGCTTAAACAATGGGAATTCTAAAGACAGAAACTAGCTCGAAAAATATCAACAGTTAAATTACTGGATAGTCAAATGTTCCAACAGGATATTTAGAAAGGAGGAACGATAGTTGCAAGAACTGCATGTAAAGCTTCTTAAAAAGAAATTATATAATGACAGGAATAACTTGTAGCAAGTTAATTAGCATTTCATTTAAAGAATCATGTGTGAAATAAATGCTTTTCAACTTAAATGAATGCATTTGAAGGTTACAGTTTTCATCCATTGCATGAACACACATCAACAACCAGACAGTAAGGCTTATGGATTACAAGCCTAATTATTTCATTCGATGCATCCTTATCCGAGTCTTTTATTTGCCAACAACGCTGTCAGCTGGTGTCCTGCAAAAGGCATCATTTACTTTGTTTCAAGCATCAGTGTCCTAACTTTACTGCTTACAGCAAAATAGAGCATTGGAAACTGAAAGTGACTCTCACAAAACATCTCAACTAGCATATTATTAAACCATGATTTTGGGAGATAACTTTTGCATTTCAACATAATCATTTTGAAGTATGGTTTTTTGGTTAAGAAGCTTACTATAAGTATGTCCAATGCACTGAAATCTGAAAAAACAACTCAACTATACTAAGATATGCCTTCCCAGGTTAATAATGAAGCTGTTCTATGGTGAAAATGGACAAGCCGTTTCAGAAGCCTAAGGCTATGAACACATTATTAAATAAGAGTTTCTAGTCCAAAGTAAAGGGTCCACAGTAGCTAACTTTGCCATCTGGTTCTCTTTTTCCAGCTACTAAGCTTGTTTGATGGTGTTGAGAATTTCTCTCGAATCATATATATTGAGGATACTTTTCTAATTTTATCATGAAGTCATTTACATGGAGATGGGTTATTCCAAACAAGGATTTCTCTAATGCAGTCAAATTCTAGTGGCTCAACTAAGCCCTTAGGCTCCTGAAGTATTAAGTTTGCATAGCCATTTAAGAGTCCTGGCTTCTAAGTCTTGTTTACTTTATACATTGTCCTCATAAATTTATTTTAGTGGGATGAATATTTTGCTTTTATCAAACTACTCTCATCGCTAGATCTGTTGAAAATCGTTTATGTCCTTTTTCAATTTTTATCTCTCGCCTCCTTTAGTACTACTTCTCCATTTCATTGTCTAATAATCTATACCTACAATCTCTACTTCCATGCTAATTAAGGTAAAAGGGATTTATGTTATACTAACCATGACTGCAGGACTCTGAAAAAAAAATAAATAAAGGGGCTGGTGCATGCAACAACTTATTCAGCAATTACCGAACAGATGAATAAGAAAAAGATGTTTGAGGGGCATGTCTAACCCCCTCTCACGCTATATGTAAACTTTCTTAATTGCAAAGAGATTTTTATTACTAGAGGAGTAAACCATCATTCAATCTGAGAATGTCTTGTAAATACTTTTTGCTTTTGAATGTTTATAAATACTGTTTGCTTTTGACTGTTTTGGGGTAGTCATCCTTACTTTCAAGTCCTTTCCTTCAAGTTCAGGTGAATTTTGATGTCTTCTTGTCAAGCATATATCATATTAAGAAACTACATGTTCCCATTAATAAAATGATCAAGAAGTTATCTAGTAGTCACAGCTCTGGAACCTATGACTGATTCCTCCTAATGGTGCAAAGGAGTCAAGCCTAACTGAAGTTATAGTTGTACACCATACAACATTTTATACCAACCAGAGATTATCAAATTTGATACATGACAATAGCAATGTTATTGCACAAATAGTAATAACTAAATGCAGACATGTAACTGCCAGAGATTTCATGAGAGAGTTAAAAAGACGTACCTTTATATATGCACAATCTCCAATATTGAGAATATCACCACAGATATTAGCCTGTGCATAATGGAATTCCACATTCAATATTGTTTCATCCTCTTCGCCAGCACTGCAATGTGCACATAAAACACTGAATAGAGGAAAACATATACTGGAAACAGATGACAAAGAAGAAAAGGGAGATTTTGTTACCATAAAGGAGATAAATTCAGAGTATCACTTACTTTAGTATCCAGCCCTTTTTCTTAGATCTACTGACCCTGCAAACTCAAAGCACATTTACACAAGAAGTTAGTTCATGTAACAATTATTTGCATATAGTGTACATAAATATAAAGGATTCATATATAAAAGGTATACCATCATGAGAGAGTTCCAGAACCATGACAATATGGTAAAAACAAATGATTGGATGGCAAGTGATTGTTAAATCATTATAAAACTGGAAGCTGCTGATGCATTTTAAGAAATGAAAGATCCGGCTGCTTTCGAAATGGGCCAATTCCTTGCAATTTATGTATTTTCTATATGGATCTTGAAACAGAGTGTAATATCCAAACAAATTCTTTTGTCTTCAGTGGCTGCAGCCACACCTACAATACAACACTCCTTCAAAGGTGTTTCTTACACATTCAAAGAACATTGGATAACAAAAATACTAATGTGAATAACTATTTGGCATTTATAGAAATAATAGATGGTTCTGGATATTTAGATACATGCAAGAATGTAAATTTTGTCACTTAATCCAGAAAACACACAAAAGAAGCAAAGAAGATCAGAAACCACAAAGAAATGTTGACTCAAGCATGCAAATAAGCAGTACAGAAACATGCTTGACTTCAACAACTTGCCTTCTCTCTCCCAAGTCCAAAACCCATCGCTAGCTGCTGTGCAGATATGTCTCTAATTGTGTTGATGTGAGTATTTGAGTAGAGATTGTACAGACAAATACTTGTCCAAACAATTCTATCAAAGATTCCATAGATGCTTACAGTCCTGACAAATTGTCTAAATCTTAACAATCTGAAGTTGATCTAATTGCACAAATATGTTCATAGGAAATGAGGATGTCTTGATTGTTGAAGATCATTTCGTTGCTATAACCTAACTAATCATGTTGGATAACTAATATTGCAATCGAATGCAATAACATTATCTGTCAAGTGCCAAACATCCAAAAACATATACATTGAAGATTCTGATTATCCAAAAACATATACATAAAAGAATCTGATTAATTTATTAAAAATCTAATCATATCCAAGCACGCATAGCAAGAATGCAGTATAGAACAATGCTCAACAAAATTGCAATACAACACACAACTCTGAATTCATTAACTGTAAAATAAACCAAACCTTCAACTCATAACGCCAATGCCATCTCTTTCGAGCTTCTTCTTCTGGAATTGGCTCCCCTATAAAGAAACAAACACTCTCATTCTTACTTTCTTTTTTACCTGAATTCTTGACTTTCATCGGAGAATCTTTATTTGTTGCACTGCACCCCTTGTTCGAAGGGGACGTTTTCTCAACATTCTCGTTAACTATCTGAAATGCAATTTTTTCGGGACCTTAAATATTTCACACTGGAGACGTGTGACGCACAATTTTTCACAGCATTTTCCACTGACAATTCAAACTCTCTAGTTTCAGGCATTAGGAAACCATCACTCACATTTACCTCATTCTCTTCAGAATTGCTATTCTCCAAATCATCGTCATTATGTTCAGAATCATTGTTCTCTAAATCATCATCATTATCATTAGAATCGTTGTTCTCCAAAGCATCAGGCAATTCAAATTCTGTCCTCCTACTTCTTAGCTGCATTTCACCTAGATTACTGAAATCACATCCCCCAGACGTGCTCTTTGCCAAATCACTTTTTGGTGAGGCTTCAGTCAGTTTGGACTCAAGTTTCCTAGACTTCAAACACCTATCACCAACATTACCAATATCACTCCCCCCAAATGTGCATTCTGCCAAATCACTTACTGGCGAAGCTTCAGGCATTTTGAACTCAATTTTCCTAGACGTCAGGCACCTTTCACCCACATTATTAAAATCACTTTGCCCGAAATTGCTTTCTGTTACAGCACTTTCCTGCGATCCTGAACTCAATTTTTCTAGACCTCAAGCTCTTTTCACCCACATTATTCGGCTCCGTTCTCTTTACACGATTATTATCCTCAGAATAACTTATTACATCTGTTTCTTTCCGTTTTCGTATTTCCGTTACTATAGTTCTATTCCTCAACCGCTTCTCACTAGAAGCACATTTCCCAGAATTATTTCTCAATGAAGCACGTTTATTAGGTTCAGGCAATGCAAGCAATTCAGTCTTTAAACTCGGATTCAACCTCGGAGACTTCCTTAAACTCCCTGTTGAACAGGGCTTAGAAAAAACAAGAGATCCATTCTTCGAATTTCCTCTTTTTACAACCTTATCCAAACTCTTGTTCAACCTCGGAGACTTACTTAAACTCTCCAAACGAAACTTTGATTTTTTCAAGCCCGACCCGGTTTCTGATCCATGCAACGTAATTGGATTCTCCTCAGAGAGCGGCCGTTTCTTGGACTTCACCGAAAACACACCTGCCATTTCCCTTGAATCCACACTCTTTCCAGCTGATGAGAATCTTGGAGACCTTCTTAGCTGAATTTTAGGAGTTCTTGAATCCTCTTCTGAAGGCAATGCAGCCAGTGATTTTTTCAGAACTGCCTTGTGGAAATGTACTTCTGTACTTATTTGTAGTGAACCTTGGGGATCTACGTAAGCATTTCTTCGCGGATTGAAAATCAGTTGGGTCGTAGATTTTCAAAGGAACAGCTTCTTCAATGTCAAGGTCAACCACATGCATTGAAAGAGCCATTGACTTTTTTGATTCCAATGGTGCTCTGCTCTTCTCCTTCTTCAAGATTGACTTGGCAGGAGTTGATGAAGGCGAAGAAGCAAGCAGTCTTGGAGATCTTCTCATGGGGATGCCGTATTTTTTTAGAAGTGATGTGATTATTAGGATGTGGTTCTTCTTCGGTCTCCATTATTGAATGCAGTTGAGCTGGTGTTGGGTGAATCCAAGGCTTGGTGTGGGTGCAAGAAGAACAAGGGGAAAAGGCTGGGATTATGAGTAGGTTTTTTAGTTAGTGGTGGAGAGGCAAACAGGTAATTAAGTGAACTTTTGAGCGTTAGAATGAAGAGATTTTGTCCCTGTTCATTGATTAGGTGAGAGAAAGGGCGAGATGGAGCGTAAGTTCTACAGTAATCATCGTGATAATATATTTCAAAAAATGTTATCTTAAAAAAATTTTTAAAAATATCACTACTAAGGATAGGGTATGGAACTTGTTAACCGATTCATATCACCTAATATCCTAATCAGGAATCGTTACAGCAGTTCATCTAATTTGCTAATCGTATCCAATCCTCATTAGTCGACTAACCACCTAGCAGTTAACCTGTTAAAGAGGATCGGGTAACGCAGATAACTGGAACAGTATAATATTAAGTTAATTTGACAAAAAAGATAAAAAATATTACAACATAAATACTTTTTTCAAATAAAAAACTATTTATACAATTTCAATTACTTTGAAAAACAAGGCAACAAAATTATAAATTGAAACTCTTGCATCTATTCTTTTTAAACTTAAAAAAAAGAGTTAAAAATCAAATTTTTCACTAATTACGAGTAAAAAATATTTATGTTATTTTTCATATTTCGTATCTAAGTTGTATGAGAGTAATTTTTTATATAGTATCAAGAATATATATAATAATCAGAGGATAAAAACAAAAAATAATATACAAATAAAAAAATTAAATTGGAAAAAAGATCTAATATGATATTTAAGTTTTTGAGTTATCTTTAACTTGAAAATGAAACGATTTAATACTTCTTATTTCTCTATAATATTCATAAATATTAACCTCTAAGACATATATGTGGACCGAGTTCGGTTAATCGCACGATTTTTAAAAATTGATACTCAAAACCAAAAATCGCTTTTGCAAATGAGATTCTAGTTAATCTAATCGCTTTTAGAATTTGGTTCGAAATACCCTCATCTTTCAGTTCGAAATGGACCGTTATTATGATTTTTTATTTTTTGATTATTTTTGTCCACCCCTAATCAATACATTGCTTATATTAAATTTATATCTTCTATCTTACGGTTTTTGAATTTATGATTTGACAATCATGTTATGATGTCTAAGAGAGAGGGGAGATAGAGTGAATATAATGATAAGTTGGAATTAAGTTAATAGCACTAGGGTGTAAACGAATCGAGTCGAAGTCCGAAATACTATCGAACTCGAGCTTGAGCTTGTTAAAATTACTTGCTGCTTCGAGATCGAACTCGAGCTCGATCGAGTTTGTAATTCGAAGCTCGAGCTCTACTCAAGATCACTCGTGAAAACACAATCAAGCTCGAATTCGAGCTCGAGTTCGAGCTCAAACTCAAAATTCATATATAATTAGTATGGATAAATTATTAATTTTATATATATAATATTTAATATATATATATATTTTCGAGCTGCTCGAACTTATCTTTTACTGCTCGAATTCGAGCTCGATTTAGTATACGAGTTGCTCGAGCTCGACTCGAACTCGGTTAATGCCGAAATTCGAGTCAAAATAGTAGACCAAACTACTCGCGAGCAGCTCGCGAGCTACTTAGTTCGTTAACACCCCTAAATAGCACTACTTCTTCATAGCGGTGGTGGAGGAAAAGAACCCAGAAGAATACAAGGGTGTAAATAGGATATGGTCTCTATTATATTTTATGGTATATAAAAAGGTTATGGTTCGCTATTACATTTTATAGGTGTTACACTCATGTTATACCACTTAAGTGAGTGACACATGTCCCTATCTTTGAAGATATAATTAGTGAAATACAAAATGTAACATGTTACAGTCATGTTAAATTGTGTAAAAGAATGGCACGTGTTCTTTCCTTAAGAGGCATAATAATTAATAAAAATATTTATGTTACTGTTTTAGATGGTGTAACATGAATATAACACCGAAAATTATAATAAAAGATCTTCAAATTGTTTTAATGTGATAGATTTAAAATGCAAATACTAATTGGCTTGTAATTATGATAGGAATTATTTATGTGTGAACTTCAATCTGGTATGCCATTTGCATCAACCTAAAGAATTAATTGTTGAGTATAGCTTTCTTTACTTCATGTAAACGATGAGTGGTGGTACTAGGTTTTATTAGGGTACCCTCTGAATACCTTTAAGAGGGTGTTTAGATAATTCCACCTAATATTGAAAATCAATACTTTAAGAACTTGTTGAACTCAGCGCATTTGATAACAAAATTTCTTTATCACTTAATATATTAAGTACTTATTTAATTTGTACACAAAATTGTAAATGAAAAATTTTCACTTAATTTGCTGAATTTTGTATACATGTAATATTCACTCTCTTCTTCACCACGAACTCTCACATACTCGCCAATGCACGCACATATGTAAACATATTCCTTCACACACATATTTATGTATATACACATAATCACCCTTGCAAGGCATACACATTTTTTTACCTCACATATGCAATAACATAAACTTTTTTTTGATCACAGATACACACTCCTTCTTACATGTACAATCTCTCTCTCACACACCCATATACACACTTTCTAAGCAAATACACACATTCTCTTCCTCTCTTCCACACAGAATCATACACATGCACACACATGTACACACTCTCCTTTATACGTAGTTTATCTCACATAAATTCACATATTTTTTTTTTGTACATGCACTCTCACATATATCCATACATACATAAGTATATTATTTTTTCTCACTTTCACACATATATTTTCTCTCTCACATACTTGCACACAATTTTATACACATACATTTTTACACTTTTACACATATACGCATGCTTTTTCTCACACACATTCTCACACACAAATGCACTTGTCCTTTATCTATAAAAAATAAATAATATCTTTTTTTGTCATGCATATTATCAATAAATTATTTTAACTTTTTAAGATAAAATAATTATATTTATAAGATGAAATATTTGACTTCAGTGTATAAATTTAGTTAATTATCAAACAGATATAACTTCATCAATTCAATAATTTAATATTTTCAATACTTAAATTTCATATTTTAGATTTCAGACTTCAGAGTTTAGTTTTATCAACGGCACCTAAGTCGTATTTGCTCCTTGATTGTACCTATCTTGTTATGTTAAAAGTGACATTTAAGCTGAATCTAAGCTAAGCAGTCGTTAGGCTAATTAATCTTTCCATAATAGAAGGACAAGGATTTCAAAGTCACGGAGCATTTGATAAACTAAAATTTGAATTTTGAAAGCTGCATGCTAAAATTTGAATTTTAAGTTACTTAAGTTGTTGAATTTTAAGTATTGTGAAAATGTACAAATTCACATTTGAATTTGAATATGAAATTTAGTATGCTTGTTTAATAATAATATGCGACTAAATGTTGAATATCATGAACTTTACAAATATATCCCACTGAATGACAAATACTGAATTTTGATGAATTTTATAATTTATTTTGTTGTCAATTTATTTCTTGTAATATTTATTTTGTTATATTTGGCTATAAATACATATAAATGAAGTTCATAAATAATAAAAAATTAAAAAATATAAAAAAGAGAAGAAGAAACCATAAAAAGTGATAAAATATCTCATAAAAATAATTTTATATATAATGAAAAAATTATTAAAAGATATTAAAAAAAGGAAGAACGTAAAAAGTGATAAAATATTGCATAAAAAATTATTGGGAAAAAATAACAGCTGGTATATAGATGTACAATTCGTCCCAAGACCAATATGAACAATGAGATCAGTGGCAAAATTATCAAAACTGTATAATTTTTTCCTCTAACATAAGCTTTTTCAATGGACAACATTCAAGAAGAAAAACAGAAAAAGCCTTCGATTAGTTTCAAATTTTCCTCTTGTAGGAAAAAGAATAAAGGTTTGCTAGTTTCAATTTTTCTCTTGTTTAAAGGCAGGACATTGAGCTTCATTGTTATTCCCATTCCCAACCCCACCCATTTGTCCCTCTCTTGACCCCACCCTACCTCATCTCATTTCTTCCTATCCCTCAAACCTACAAGTTTGTCCCATTTTTTTTTCCCATCTCCAACCCCACCTGTTAGTCCCCTACCTCTAACCTGACCAGTTTGTTCCACCCTTGACCCCACTGCCACCATAGCCCCACCTAGAGTAGCTCTTAAACTAGTCCCACCTCCTCTCCTAGCACCCTTAATACACATACATTCCCACCCCTAACAACCACTTCCCCCTGCAATTGTTTTTTCAATTCACCTAATCATTTAAATATCAAACCAACACTTCATCAAATTTCTATTACTTAGTTTCTTTTATTTTTATTTTTCATATTAATTTAAATTATTTTTTTCCAAACAATTCATCATTGTTTTTTTAATAGAAATGAGAGATATAGACACATATAGAAATATTTAATAAACAACTATAACTACTAAATTCAATATACACACATATATATGTGTATATGTGTGTGTGTGTGTATATGTATATGTGTATATATGCTGCATACATATGATTGTATTTACTTACCTTTAGATAATGAAGAAAGAGAAAACTTCGACGAAAAAGTGATTGGAGTTGTTAGGGAGAGGTAAGGGAGCGAGAAGACCAAAGAATAGGGAAAAATAAGGATAGAATATGTTTTTATAAAGTTATTTTTTATATAAATATATTAATTACATCTTTAACGTCTGAGCGTATCCTTTATTAACTGCTAAGTGCAAATAGTTCTTGTACTATACTTTGTCTAGATTTTCAGAGGAACTTTAAATATTTAAAAGGTTCTATTTTAGGTTATTAAACAATTTTAATATGGTTAACATCTGAATCATTTAATGTTTCTTCTTAATAGTAAGATGAATCTTGCAAGAATTAAGCATAGTCGTATGGTTAAGGCTTTTTTTTTTTTTTTGGGTTAAGGCTTGGTTGTGACTATGTTTTGTAATTGTTTATGCCAATTCAAATTTTAAAGTTAAATTCTATCAGCTAATCTTATATACAGATCATCTCACCAATTCATAAGAATATTGCTTTTACAAATCAACAATGTTTTAAAAATTGGACCGGTCAATGAACTGGAGGGGGGTACGGTTCGCGGTTGGACCAGTCAGACCGGTCGGATAGGGGTTCAATGATTTTTCTCTTTTTTAATTTAATTTAATTTAATGTATAATCTAAAACAAATACTAGATATACTCACCCTGTTGAACTAATCACCCATTAATTGTTTGAATATATTCAAATATATAAGTTAATGAATTTATTATATTCAAATATACAAGTTAATGAATTTATTACATTTGGTAAAAATTTAATGAAATATTCTATGTCTATAACAATTAAATTAATAAAGAAAATGGCATTACAAGTATAGAAAAGTTTATGAAATATTCACCACTAAAGTACATTATTATATTTTTAAATAATTTAAATTACAATATTGAATATTCTAAATTATTATATCATAGTTGTTGTTTGTTTTCACATTCTCTGACTCTTTTAATACCGTCAAGACTTTATTTTTCAATGTAATATTTAAATTTATTTTTAATACCAAATAATATAATTAACTTTGTATATAAGCCAGTTCAAGTAAATGTAATTTTTTGAAATAAAAAAAATTCTTTTGCCCTATTTTTTAATGTAGGTTTGCATACTCAAATGATTTTCAAATTTCAATTTGATTATCTTACTATTAGTTTAGATCTATTTAGTTTTTTAATTTTTTTGTTTTTAATGTTTTTTGTTACAACACCTAATGAGAGGTAATTTCTAACAATTTTGTATCAATCAAGAATTTGATTTAGAATTTCTTAAAAGGGCCTAAACTTTATTTAAAATCAGTTATCAGACTTTAACTTTAGACGTGTTCTCTCCAAAGAAATTTTATTTTTGACTTATTGGACTATTGAACGAATCAAATTGACTTTATACAATAGTCTCAAAAATAAAACTAACAAGTAAATCTATTTGCTTATTAGTTCTTAATTTAATCAATTATGTTCAATTTACACATTTTCTTTTAATATATCAAGAAAAGGTGGATATGTGATGCTATAATAATTGGAATCAATATATTGCATTAAAAAATATGATTTTAATAATCTGAACTGATTTTTAATTTTTTAATAAAGGAAATAACTTTCTACCCACTTACTTTCAAGATGCCATACGTGCTTATTATTGAATAATGATTAACCATAATTCAAAATTTTAAACAAATGACCTTAAAAAAATACCAATTTAAACTTTTAATTGGGAGAATGTTTTAGGCATAAAAATGAATAATTAAACAATTTTGATAAAATGGCTAATCTTAGTAGGAGAGATTTTGGTAAAAGTAAATCCAAGATTTCTTTCATATAATGAATTTGGATCCCAAGATAAAAAGGTGAGAATCAATTAATTTCATTAAACATGATTAATACGATAACAAATAAACTAAAAAAAGTAAGAATCAATTAAATTCATTAAACGTGATTAATGAAATTAAAGAAACTAAAAAAGTAAGAATGGGTTAATTTTATCAAACATGATTGATAAAGGAAATAAGGAAACTAAAAATGTAATAATCAATTAATTAAAATGATTAAAGGAAAACTAAAGAAAGAATAAATAAAATATTTGCAAAGCAAAAACAACAAAATGAAGGGCTGGCTCAGTGGTCAGTGCACCATATGTTTGACTAGGGAGGTCCCAAGTTCGACTTCCAATAGCTTGTTGGAGTGAAGAATTTTTTGAAAAAGTTAAAATTTAAAAAAATCGGTGGTTCAATAGTCCGGTGGTTTGCTTCAGTTCGTACGATTAGACTGATTTTTGACGGTTCTTGAGTTTCACAGTGCTTTGGATAGAATAGGACCGAAGTCATGGCCGGTTCACGATTCAACCGATCGAACTTGTTGGTCCGGTCCGAATTTAAAAACACTGCAAATCAAGACTTCGTCTCGTCTAGAACTTTTTTAATAAAAAATTAATTTGATCCCCTTCTTATGACACATATTTATAAATCTAAAAAGTGTTACAATAATATTTTTTTTAAAACTCTTCTAAGTCTTTGAGATAATCGGCAATCCAAACGGGATATTTTATCCGGAGCAAATTGTGAGCAAAATTGATAGGGTGAATTTTTGGAATAATAGAAAGCAAATAGCGAAGCGTACAAAGCATGAAACATGAATATTATGTGGATATGAGGAAAATAATACATGAATAGATTATTTTTCGAAGTAAGGTAATTCTTCAGGCTTTCTTTTTGAATTGTCTGGCATTGTTGAAGTGTACAGAGACCTTTGCCTGCCATGCCCAGCTCGGATTTAGATTTGAGGGAGAATAAGACAGGCTTTTTCACCACGTGTTTACGGCCTTTTGAAGAGAAGGACCCACTGCTATATTGCTGCCATTGACTGAATTTGCTGTGGTTGAAAATATTTACTTATAAAGGAGAGCCAAAAAGGTGGATTAGGGGAGAGAAAGGTTTTGAGAAATTCCGTGCGCACATTTTTACATGGAACGATTCATAGAACCTGGCCTTCCGGTTACTCGCAAAACCGGTTCGGATAGTGCGGGTACCCGACCCGGTCCATAATAATTTACCTATATTTTTAAAAAAATAAACAAGAAAAATTACAAAATATTATAAATCACTAATAATACAAACATTAATATCTTAAAGTTAAATTACATCCAAAACCTTAATCTTCAAAAAAACAAAAATTAAATAAATAAGAAAACAATCACTTAGTCTTTCAAATTTCATCTTTTCATTTCAATCAACATAAAAACATAAATATTCAACAAATAACCAAAAACTATATAAACAAGAAAATAATCACTTAGTCTTTCAAACTTCATCTTCTTATTTCAATCAATGTAAAAACATAAATATTCAACAAATAGCCAAATGAACACCCAAACTAATATATGAAATTACATAAGTGACATGTGAAATTACATAACTACCCCCATTTCGGTTCGGTTTCGGTTACCCGCCGGTTCGCAAAAATGGGAACCGCCCCGATTAATACTTGTTCATCTTAAACTCATGGGTTTACGGTGCATAATACATTCTGAAGTAGGAGAGCAATGTTATAATCTTTTTTATAATTTAAAAGTCTGTAAATATAATTATTTTTTTAGTTTGGCACTTCGTAACTATCCAATTTTTTTGGAATAAGCAATTCAAGAATTATATTAGACAAGATTTAAAGAAATAGATGAATTCTAATAAAAATAAAGTTAAATGTGCTATTTTGACATAATTTGCCAAACAAGTAACAATTAACGTAATAGAATTAGATTCTAGTAAAAGTAGAGTTAATAGAATTAGATTCTAATAAAAATAGAATTAAAGGTGCTATTTTGACATAATTTACAACATGGGTGAATAATAAGGTTTTAGAATCTCCAAACATTATTCAATAGAAAATTCTTAATACATTTAATTTACAAAATTCACCCGTAAAACTTGTGACTGTACAAGTAGTCACACTACACATGCGTGATGTCATTTTACATGTAAGACTACCAAAACGACTACAAAGTTAATTAGGAAATTATGGACTCGGTCAATCCAAAAACATGCCCTGTTCAACGGCCAACTAAATGGAATCTGGTTTTAATACAAGAAAAAATAGGAGTGAGTATTGCGTGCACTACGTGCGCCACGTGGCGTGTCACGTGGTACACTAAAACCAATCACACATCGCCAAATAATACAAGGTATGACCCACTATTATCACATGGCGATAAATTATTGGTTCTAGTACACCACGTGACAATGCACGTGGTGTATTATATACTTTTCCAAAAAATAGGGGGATCTGGTGAAGTTTGCTGGGACTATGAATACTAACGGTCATGTCTTCCCGGAACTTGCTGTTTTTCAATTCAAGTTGACTAGACAGCCAACCACAACTCAGTAAACAAGATAACCGTTACGTTTTGTTTTTCTCTCTGTTCTGTTTTTCATTTTTTTCCTTATCTAGGACAGCCGTCAACGTACAAGTTTAACTGCCATTAATTTGTACCCATTTTGTAGAAAAATTCTGTACTGCGTTCCAAACAAGACGCAGGTGCGTCAAGCCAATAAAATGAGACAAGAAGGTGGAAAATATCATGTGTTGTGTAGGTTGATGGTTCCACCACAATTGACAAAATGATATAAATAAAAATATCTTGTGTTGATGCAAAAAAATAATTCAAGAGCCCCATATAAATTTTATCTTAGCCATATAATCTTCTTTAGTGGGTTATAAAACCGGTTCATAATCTACAATGAAGTCTTAAATTAGGTCCATAGAAGACTTTTCCACATTAATGAAGGCTTGTAACTGGTTGCCATGCAGGAGACAACGGGCATTCAATAGGCAAAAGTAACCACAAATTATTTACGCATCCTAGTTAAGTTGTGTATCTATTGATTAGTGAGGACAATTAAAACCAAATTATCTTTTTATGCAATTAAATCCAAATTAATAGAGCTTATTCATTTTCAATCTACATATATATTATGTGATTGGCATACACTGTAGCCAATACTAACTCCACGCAATTTATTAGAGGCAAGTGAATGAAATTTAAAAGAGCTAAGAATTAAGGTATTGCAAAACTCATGGTTCCCCTACTTCGCTAACATTTATCAAGGAAATATATATATTTATTTTAAGTTAGTGTGCATATATCGAGACAACTAAAATCATATCAATAAAACGTAACAGAATATGTCAGCTAAATGAAAAATCACCAACAAAAGAGCAATTCTAGTCGATAAATAGGAATTTCAATTGGCATGCACACACACATGCATTCATACACACGCATTCATACAAACTCTATTTGATTGACATAGAAGCAAGTACTGGATGAAATTTAATTAGGCTAAGAATTAAGCTATATAAGCAAGCATTGGATGAAATTTAATCGGGATGAAATTTAAACTATATGAAGAATCAATCTAAGTAAAGAGTTATTCTCTAACTTTTTCACAATCGCACACCTTTAGCATACATACAATTTCCTTTTGAATGCATATGCGAAGTATACTTAAAGATAATTGGTTGCCAAAAATTCAATGATCCCTTTTTCATGCAAGAATTTGTAAAAAAATATATATTCTTATTTACTATGTATGATGATCTATAGAAAAAAAAAATGAAAAATCAAGATAACCATTACAATTTTCTCTCTTTAAATTTCTTTTCCTCTTTTAGGATAGCTGTTACATTACGAGTTTCACAGTGGCTGTCTTCGATGCCACGACTTCAATCATGAAAACAACCTAGCATGTTGCCAAAAGTATGATGAGAAACATGTTGAAGTCTATTTAGAGCCTTCAACCATTGGCTCTTGGTATAGTACATATTGCCAAAACATTCTCATTCAACTATTGGTTCTTTGTAAAGTATAAAGCTGACTCAAGGTTTGTACCTATAGCCAAATCCGTTTAGAGCCTAATAATAGAAAAAGAACAAATATGTCATAACAATTAATAAGACTGTTATAATCCAACTCTTTCATGGACATGTTGTTAAACAAAGAATCTATGGCTTTTCAAAAAAAAAAAAAAAAAAACGAAGAATCTATGGATATGAATTATCAAGAAAATATCTCATCATTGGCTTTGATATTCTCTCGAAGCTCAAAGTAAATTTCAAGGTAACCTGATGGGCTCAAATGCTGCTCATATTGGCTACCTTAGACAACTATTCCAAATTTGTTCTCAGCAGAAAGGCTTGAGTACCCAAATTGCAACTTAGTAAAGAAAACAAGAATTATATCAGCTCCATGTGGATTGATTTTTTAAGCATTATTCTGAAAATTTTTCACTATTCATGTTTGGATTGTTCGAAAAAATTTTCAACTTTTTTGAGGTTAGTTTGATAGAAAATGTTTTGATCCTTTTTCTAAAATAATGGTTCAAATGTTTCCATTAAATGTTTTCATTTTAAATTTCAAAATATTTTTTCAAACTTTGCAACAACTTTAGGACCTTTTTAATAATTACTAAAAAAAAACACGTTTATAGTTCAAGATCTGTTTAGAAAAATTAAAAAAATCACGAGAACAAACTAATATTCATGATGGATTTTGTGGTGAGTTTTTGTGGAACAAGCACTAATGTTGGACGTTCGAACATAAACGTGAGTGTCCGACACCAGTGCTCGTTTTTTAAAACCCACTACAAAACCTATAGACAATGCATCTTATTTTGTTACTTGTAATTTTTTCAAATTTTCTAAATAGATTTTGAACATAAATGTGCTTACTTTTGTAAATAATTGTGTAAAAAGTCTCTAAAATTGTTACAAAGTTTTGAAACAAACCAAAAACTTTTTCACAATCCAAATATTTTTTCAACTTTTCAAAAAAGTCAACAAAAATACTTCTAGCTGTAAGACAAGTAGCTTAATATGGAATTTTTTTTTTTTTGGGATCAAACCTATAATATTACAATTGGAGGTAGGGAATGATGCTTGGTGAGATTCAAACCTCACTTCGTTACACTTAATATGGAATTTGAATTCCAGCTAATTAGTTCAAGACCTACAGCCAAAGAAAAAAAGAGAAATTTTTTTGGCCTCCAAATACTAAAACAAGTGTTAGAGCTTACCCAAACTCTACGTGGAAACGCCAAAGCATAAAACATCTTGGGCAAGATGTTAAGCAGCTAATCGACTTTTGCTTTTTACCCTTTTGGTTTACCCTTTTTGCCAAAGCTATCTAATAATAGGAACCTTCTACTAAGAAAAATAGTTGAGACTAGAACATAAGTAGTAACAAGAATTAGATTTGCGTAAATATGATCACCTGTAATATTCATCTAGTCCAAGGCAAATGCCTGGTTCTACTTGCATTTACTCTTTCCCTTAGATGATCTCCCATTCAAAAGCCAAATAAAAAAGAATTGCACGAGTGCAAGCCAGCTAGGCGATAACATATAGTTCACAAAGAAACAGTTCAAAAAGTTCTATGTTAGGTTGTTAAACATTTTTAATATAGTTAGGATAAATTAGGGAGAGAAAGGTTTTGAAAAATTACATGCCCACATTTTTACTTGGACAGATTCATAGCTATATTTGTAGATTTTAGGCTGTATACAAGGTTCATATAGGTTAGTAGTGCATTCTGAAGTAAGGGAGTAATGTTGTAGCCTTGTTTGTAATATAAGTCCACGAATGCAAAAATTTTTTGAGTTTGGAAATTTGTAATTACACAAATTTTTTAGAATCAGCAATTCAAGAATTATATCAGGCAGAATTTAAGGAGATAGATAAATTATAATAAAAATAAAGCCAAATGTGCTATTTTGACATAATTTGCCAAATAAGTAAAAAATAACGTATTACAGTTAGATTCTAATAAAAGGAGAGTTAAATGTTTTAGAATTCGATTCCAATAAAAGTAGAATTAAAGGTGTTATTTTGACATAATTTACCAAACAGGTGAAGAATAAGGTTTTAGAATCTCTAAACAATTATTCAATAGAAAATTCTTAAATACATTTAATTTAGAGATTTATGGACTCGGTCAATCCAAAAACATGCCTAGCCAAATGGAATCTGGTTTTAATAAAAGAAAAAAAAAAAAAAGGGGATCTGGTGAAGTTTGCTGGGAGTATAAATACTAACGGTCATATCTTCCTGGAACTTGCTGTTTTTGAATTCAAGTTGATTAGACAGCCAACTACAACTCAGTAATGAACATCAAAACAAGATAACCGTTATGTTTTGTTTTTCTCTCTGTTGTGTTTTTCATTTTTTTCATTAGCTAGGATGGCCGTTAACATACCAGTTTAATTCCGTCATGCGCTCCAAACGACAAGACGCCGGTGCGTCAAGCAAATAAAATGAGACAGCACGGAGGGAAAGAAAAGGCACTTTTGACAACGCGCGTGATGAGAGATCATTGCATAGGCTGATGGCTCCACCCAGTGGACAAAATTATATAAATAAAAATATCATGAGTTTTTTTTTTTTTGAAAAGAAAAAAAAAATATCATGAGTTGATGCAAAAAAAGTAATTCACGAGACCTCATATAATTTTTATTTTAGCCACATAATCTTCTTTAGTGGGCTATAAAACGGGTTCATAATCTACAATGAAGTCGTAGAAGAGGTCCAAAGAAGAATTTTCCACATTCATGAAGGCTTTGAAACTGGTTGCCATGAATGAGACAATGGGCATTAAATAGGCAATAGTAACCACGAATTATTTACATACCCTAGTTAAGTTGTGTATCTATTGATTGGTGAGGAGAATTAAAACCAAATTATCTTTTTATACAATTAAATCCAAATTAATAGAGCTTATTCACTTTCAATCTACATATATATCATGTGATTGGCATACAGTGTAGGCAATACAAACTCCATTGCAATTTACTAGAGGCAAGTGAATGAAATTTATTAGAGCTAAGAATTAAGATACTGCAAATGGTTCCCCTACTTGGCGAAAATTTATCAAGGAAATGGTTATTTATTTTAAGTTCATGTGCATATATGCAGACAACCAGATCAATAACGCGTAAAAAAAATATGCCGTATGTACGTATGTATGTAGATACATACATACATATACATACATACATATATCTATCTATATACATGTATGTATGTATATTACATACATATATCTATATACATACATACATACCTACATGTATGTATATAGATATATGTATGTATGTATACATACATACATATATCTATGTACATAGATATATGTATGTATGTATACATACATACATCTATCTATCTATATACATGTATGTATGTATATTACATACATATATCTATGTACATACATACATACCTACATGTATGTATATAGATATATGTATGTATGTATGTATCTACACACACATACATACATACATATGTAGATACATACATGTATGTGTACATGTATGTGTCTACATATGTATGTATGTATGTGTGTGTAGATACATACATACATACATATATCTATATACATACATGTAGGTATGTATGTATGATATGTATGTATGTATACATACATACATATATCTATGTACATACATACATACATGTACACATACATATACATACATAGATATATGTATGTATGTATACTGTATATAGATATATGTATGTATGTATATGTATGTGTACATGTATGTATCTACATATGTATGTATGTATGTGTGTGTAGATACACACATACATATATGTATGTATAAATACATACAATCATATATATGTATCCATATATATGATTGTATGTATGTATACATACATATATGTATGTGTGTATCTACACACACATACATACATACATACATATATACATACACACACACACAAACTCTATTCGATTGACATAGAAGCAAGTACTGGATGAAATTTAATAAGGCTAAGAATTAAGCAATATAAGCTATATGAAGAATTAATCTATCTAAAGAATTATTCTCCAACTTTTTTCACAATCTCATGCTTTTAGCATATACACAATTTCCTTTCGAATGCATATGCGAAGTATACTTAAAAGATATTGGTTGCCAAAAATTCAATGATCCCTTTTTAAGCAAGAATTTGAAAAAAAAAAATTCTTATTTTCTCTGGATGATAATCTATAGAAAAAAAAATGAAAAATTTAGATAACCGTTACATTTTTCTCTCTTTGAATTTCTTTTCCTTTTTTAGGATAGCAGTTACATTACGAGTTTCATAGTGGCTGTCTTCGATGCCACGACTTCAATCATGAAAAAAACCAGCATGTTGCCAAAGTATAATGAGAATCATGTTGAAGGCTATTTTAGAGCCCACTAATGGAAAAAGAACAAATATGTCAAAACAATTAATAAGACTGTCATAATCCAACTCTTTCCCTGACAAGTTGAGAAAGCATTGTACGTATCGTGCCACATAGCATATCACGTGGTGCACTAAAACTAACTAGACATGGCCAAATAATATAAAGTGTGACTTACTATTACCATGTAACGATAAATTATTGTTTTAGTGCACTACGTGAACTGCATGGTGCATTTAATACTTTTCCACACATGTTAAGCAAAGAATATATGGATATGAATTATCAAGAAAATATCTCATCATTGGGTTTGACATTCTCTCAAAGCTCAAAGTAAATTTCAAGGTTACCTGATGGGCTCAAATGCTGCTCATGTTTGCCACTTGGACAACTATTCCAAATTTGTTCTCAGCAGAAAGGTTTGAGAAGCCAACTTGCAACTTAGTAGAGAAAACAAGAATTATATATTTCTTTGGATTTCTTTTCCATGCTTAGAAGTGTAATTGGATAGGTTCCCCTTCCCCTATCCCTCTGTCGACCTTGTGTTGACTTATTCAAAAGAAGTGTAATTGGAAATGCCTTTGATTGTGGGAGTGAGACGCCGACTTTAGGGAAAACAGTACTAGCAGTAAGACAAGTAGCTTAATATAGAATTTGAAGTCCAGGCTAATTAGCACAAGACCTACAGCCAAAATAAAAGATTTTTTTTTTTTGCCTCCAAATATTTAAACAAGTGTTAGAGCTTACTCAAACTCTGCGTGGAAAAGCCAAGCACAAAACATCTTGGGCAAGATGCTAAGCAGCTAATTTGCTTTTTACCCTTTTAGTTTTTCCTTTTTGCCAAAACTATCTAACAATAGGAACCTTGTACTAAGAAAAATAGTTGAGACTAGAACACATGTAGTAACAAGAGTTAGCTTTGGATATATGATCATCTGTAATATTCATCTAGTTAGGCAAATGTCTGGTTCTACTTGCATTAACTCTTTCCCTTAGATGATCTCCCATTCATAAGCCAAATAAAAAGAATTGCACGAGTGCAAGCTACCTAGGCGATAACATAGAGTTCACAAAGAAACAGTTCAATGATTTACAGTTTTCCAGTATTTTCAAGATCATTACAGGGTTCCGAATGTTACCAGTATTAATAATATGAACGAGCCCATGAATAGGGAAATGCATTGTTTTAGCAATCACCAGTCAACATAGCTCTGAAATCGAGTATCTAGTGCTGAGTAATATGCAGAATTCGCTTAATGGTTGATGAATGTACTAAAAACAAAGCTTCCTCAGTAGCCACTTTCACATTGCAATATCTAATGCCAAAAATACGTTGGCTTTCTGTTTATCCTCCAAAAAATTGCAAGCATCCAGAAACAGAACATCATCAATATCTGGCATAGCTGTTAGTGCGTTTTCCATTTGCCCACAGGAAATAGAAACTCGCCTTTTCTACTTCGTAAGTTGCTACAGACTTTATATCAAGTGCCATTTGCTGAATAACAGAATTTTCTCGCGGTTGCTTTTATTCTAAACAAGGTTTTACGTTTTGAGGTTCCATGCTTTGATGCTTCCTCCTAAGTTGTTTGGTAGCATATAGACTTCAGCAAAAATTCAATGGCAATTGTGCAACATAAATGGCTTGGTATTCCAAAGAGCAGCATTTTTGAGGATTTTAAGAGCTATAGTCATATCTTTTCCACCAACACGAGGATTCCCATATATCAGACAAAGAACTTTGTAGTTTGGCAATGTTTTGTTCCCGGGCTTCCGGATTCCCTGCAAATAAGTACTAAGAATCAGCGATTTTGAACATTAATCAATATGTTCTAAATTTATGTTCTGTTTAACTTTAAGCATTTCAACTTAGCTCTCCATTTACTTGGTTGTTTTACAGGGGATGTACAAAGATCGAGTGATGATTCGGGAATACCTTTTCTTGGGTATTTGAATAAACTTTTAGCTTATAAAAAATAGATGAAGTCTTTAACATCTCACTAGATTCTGAACTTTGATTTGCTTTATAAAGCCCTCTGATTTTGAATCAGTATGAATGTAAAAACTTTGTACTTTCGACGACAAAAAGGGTTCCACTTTCAATACGTTCATCTTCAGCCATCCATTTGCTCTCTAAGCATCATTCTCAGCACTTTCTGCTTTCAGTACGTCTTCTTATCTCCTTTAATAAACAAAAATGGCTTTATGTAATATTTTCTTGACTTAAAATAAAACAAAAATGCTAAAACAATACACAGTCAAATAAATGAAGAACTAAATTTGAATGACTAAAAACTTAAAAAACTGAATCAAATTCAAAACTTGAAGGATCTCTAGATTTATTTGCCGTATACTTAAAAGCGTTAGATGCGACATAAGAATGTTGTGCCCATGAGGCTATTACCTAAGATCCTGAAACATTACCATGAAAATACCACTTTGATTCAGTAAGATTACCTCTAGATATTTATTCCAATTTTCTTCATTTGCCACCATCAATTTGAAATTGAAATCCATCATGATCTAAAAGAGCTTTGATGGGACTGTATTGCATCTGTAATCTGTGGAACTGCATCCTCAACGACTCGGTATGCAACCGCAATCCAAATTTAGAATATAACAAGTTGAGCATGCATGTCCATGCTTCTTTCTGGTAGTCAATTCCAGCGTTATTGCCTTGATGAATCTACTCTAACATGATTTCATTGGAATAGCATCCACAGGTGGAGTCCAGTTTGTTTTCGAGGATTCTGGTCTGGATCAGACTGTCACATCACATCTAGCCAATTGCTCCATAGAATGAGAAAAGCTTCCAGGTCCCAATAAACATATCAGGGATAGATATCTAACTTGTTAAGAAAGAAAAAAACAGATCTATTTCGCACGGGGACACAGAAAGGATAGCTCATGTATCAGTAACACCACTATTGAGATGCCATTTGTGTACTGAACCCATGACATTCAAGTTGCAAATGAACAACCTCCATAAACCTAATCAATTATTTTAGGAATTTAATAAGTCAGGAAGCTGGATATTATTCAGAACCTGGGGACCTAGTGTCAAAGAGAAAAATAATGAACAAAGAAACGATAAAAAATTTTAAAGAAAAACAAATCAGTTGTAGGAATCATTGTCACGCCCCTTTTTTGAAAGACGGAAAAGACAATTGAATTAATTTGGAAAAGAGAGTTTTTGGAAGTTTTTTGTAAAATAGTTTTTTAGAAAATGGTTTTTAGTTTTTGAAAATAAAGCAAAACAAAAGCAAAAGGGCCTAAATGGGACCTTGAAAATTCGACGATTTTGGGCCCGAAAATAGAATCTAAAAAGGGTTTCTATAAAAATGAGGGTCGCTACTTAGTATTGAGTTTTGGTATGCCAAGTCATCAGAAAATGTTTTATTACAAAAGGCAAGAAAAATCAAGAATGATTTCTTTGGAAAATGCTTTTGAGAAAAATGTAAGAAAACGAGAAAACCCCTTTAGACAACTCCAAGTATTTGAAAAACAAGAGAAAAAGGTTTGAGAGTCACAGTTGAAGAAAGGAAAGGCAAAGGCTCACGCCTAAGGCACCCTTTCAACTTATCCGAAACTAGTTGAGAGGTTTAGTTAAAATTTCCTAATATAACCCTAAATTTTATCACATTTGGATGCAACTATGTGAATGCAAACTTAGACCTAAAAATAGATATCGTTAAAGGACAAAATGTTGCATTGAGGTTTGGTCAAGATTATTGCATTAATTGCGAAATCCGAATCTAGACCTCAATGGAGTCATGAGCGTAGATGCAAAATGGAATGCAAAAGAAAAGGAAAATAGTATATAGATAGTAAGTGAACAAAGAAAGTGGGGATGCAACATAACGGGTACGGAAGACTAATAAACTCGTGACTAACTATTATTACTCACGGAGGGGGGAACAACTTGTTGATCCACTACTTTTCACATAAGTAGATGACTATTTCTAGTCGAATCACACAAATGGCCTAAGATTCTATGTGAAACGTAACCTAAATGTCATGCACTGAATATATGTAAAAATAGATAATAAGAATAATAACAAAAAAAAAATCATGCAAAAATGGAAAAAGGCCTTAACAAGAGAAAATGTGTGAAAAATGATATGAAATGCACACAAGAAGTGATTTTAATACTAAAATGACCTAAGGGTCTAGCGTTGAATTAGCCCATTTTCTAGAAATTCCCCGCTAGCATTGGACTAGTGAAGAAACCGAAATTAACCACAGCTAGCGTTGGAATAGTGTGACGGTGATACACATATATCATAATAAAGCAAGTAAATAAATAAGACATAAATTAAAACAATAATCACATATAAGCACGTAATAGCATATAGAAGCACATAGCACATAAGCATAATATTCTAAATGCAAAGTCTTAGGGAGAACGAGTAAAACACATAAGCACATAGCACACAAAGCATATAAAAGCCCTAACTATTACACCGAGAAAAAACCTAATTACAATCTAAAAATGAAAAAAAGATAAGAGATGACCTATCTCACCTATCTATTACATTTTCTATCTAAAATACAAAAGCTTTTGTTAAATAGATGAAAATATAAACTATCTATTACATTAACTATCTAAATACAAAATTTTTGCTAAATAGAATATCACCTATCTATTACATTTCTTTGAATAATTAAAATTAAATTCAAATAAATAACATGACATAAATAAATAAATGCTCACACATGAATAAAAATAATAAACACAAAGAGATACATAAAAAAAAAAACACATAGGAAATGCATAGGAGCACGTAGGAGCATATAAAGAGACATTGAAAGGGCAATAGAGGTACCTCCTATTAGTAAACTCGGTACAAATGCTAACAACATGAACAAACATCTTAAGGTGCCACTATTTAAATAAATAAACCATTAATTAAGTAATTTAATATTGATCACTATAACCATGCCACAAAGTTCAAAACAATTCTAGCAACAATAAACAAGAATTAATTAAAATAATAATAATAATAATAATTAAACATTTAGGAAGAAAATGAAGATTATTTAATTAATTAAACAAATAATAGTAATAATAAATAAAATAAAAATAAAAATAAAAATAAATTAATTAATTAAAAATACAATAATACCTAATTAAGCTTCTAACGCACAAAAATAAAAAATAAAAAAATCGCAAAATAACTAAAAGAGAAACAAAGAAACTAATTTGAGCATTAATTAGACAAAAAGACCAAATCTTAGGACATTAATTGAAAATTTATTGAAATAATATAATAAAAAATAAAAAGAAGTAATTAAAAGTCTTAAGAACTTAATCAATTTTTTTTACAAAAAATAAAAATTTTCCAAAAATTTTTTTGGTTAAAAATAAAATTTTCAGCAACATTCTATAGCAAAAATGTAATTTACAACAAAACTAAAGGGTAAAATTATAATTTCAAACAATTCTTGAGGTAATAATATAATTTACGACAAGTTTAAAGGCTAACATATAATTTTTAGCAAGCATAATGACAAAAATTAAAATTTCCAGCAAGTTTAAAAGCCAAATATATGTAAATTACAGCAAGCCAATGGGATAATACATAATTCACAGCAACATTTAAAGGCAAAAAATGCAATTTTCAGCAAGCTTGGTGAGGTAAAAATTCAAATTTTTCAGCCAGTTTAAAACCACATATGTACATTATAGCAAGCCAATGGGAACAGATATAATTTCCAGCCATATTTAAAGGCCAAAATGCAATTTCCAGCAATTAGGGAGGGTCAAAATCAAATTTTCAGTAACATTTGAGGACCAAAAATGAAATTCCAGCAAACTTAAGAACTAAATTGCAATTTTCAGCAATATTCAAGGATAAAAATGAACTTTTCAGCAACAATAAGCACCAATTTGCAAATTCCAACAAGCATTAAACACCAATTTGTAATTTTCAGCAATATCAAAAGGGTAAAATGTAACTTCTAGCAAGCTTGGGAGGTACAAAATAAATTCCAGCCACATTCAAGGGTGAAAATACAATTCCAGCAAACTTGGGGAGTAAAAA
>JAMWEH010000801.1:0-21759 GCA_024721245.1 Mitragyna speciosa | reverse complement strand
ACCTGAACTCAATTTTTCTAGACCTCAAGCTCTTTTCACCCACATTATTCGGCTCCGTTCTCTTTACACGATTATTATCCTCAGAATAACTTATTACATCTGTTTCTTTCCGTTTTCGTATTTCCGTTACTATAGTTCTATTCCTCAACCGCTTCTCACTAGAAGCACATTTCCCAGAATTATTTCTCAATGAAGCACGTTTATTAGGTTCAGGCAATGCAAGCAATTCAGTCTTTAAACTCGGATTCAACCTCGGAGACTTCCTTAAACTCCCTGTTGAACAGGGCTTAGAAAAAACAAGAGATCCATTCTTCGAATTTCCTCTTTTTACAACCTTATCCAAACTCTTGTTCAACCTCGGAGACTTACTTAAACTCTCCAAACGAAACTTTGATTTTTTCAAGCCCGACCCGGTTTCTGATCCATGCAACGTAATTGGATTCTCCTCAGAGAGCGGCCGTTTCTTGGACTTCACCGAAAACCCACCTGCCATTTCCCTTGAATCCACACTCTTTCCAGCTGATGAGAATCTTGGAGACCTTCTTAGCTGAATTTTAGGAGTTCTTGAATCCTCTTCTGAAGGCAATGCAGCCAGTGTTTTTTCAGAACTGCCTTGTGGAAATGTACTTCTGTACTTATTTGTAGTGAACCTTGGGGATCTACGTAAGCATTTCTTCGCGGATTGAAAATCAGTTGGGTCGTAGATTTTCAAGGAACAGCTTCTTCAATGTCAAGGTCAACCACATGCATTGAAAGAGCCATTGACTTTTTTGATTCCAATGGTGCTCTGCTCTTCTCCTTCTTCAAGATTGACTTGGCAGGAGTTGATAAAGGCGAAGAAGCAAGCAGTCTTGGAGATCTTCTCATGGGGATGCCGTATTTTTTAGAAGTGATGTGATTATTAGGATGTGGTTCTTCTTCGGTCTCCATTCTTGAATGCAGTTGAGCTGGTGTTGGGTGAATCCAAGGCTTGGTGTGGGTGCAAGAAGAACAAGGGGAAAAGGCTGGGATTATGAGTAGGTTTTTTAGTTAGTGGTGGAGAGGCAAACAGGTAATTAAGTGAACTTTTGAGCGTTAGAATGAAGAGATTTTGTCCCTGTTCATTGATTAGGTGAGAGAAAGGGCGAGATGGAGCGTAAGTTCTACAGTAATCATCGTGATAATATATTTCAAAAATGTTATCTTAAAAAAATTTTAAAAATATCAATACTAAGGATGGGTATGAACTTGTTAACCGATTCATTCACCTAATATCCTAATCGGAATCGTTTACAGCAGTTCATCTAATTTGCTAATCGTATCCAATCCTCATTAGTCGATTAACCACCCAGCAGTTAACCTGTTAAAGAAGATCGGGTAACGCAGATAAATGGAACCGTATAATATTAAGTTAATTTGACAAAAAAGATAAAAAAATATTACAACATAAATACTTTTTTCAAATAAAAAATTATTTATACAATTTCAATTACTTTGAAAAACAGGCACAAAATTATAAATTGAAACTCTTGCATCTATTCTTTTTAAACTTAAAAAAAAGAGTTAAAAATCAAATTTTTTTCACAATTACGAGTAAAAAATATTTATGTTATTTTTCATATTTCGTATCTAAATTGTATGAGAGTAATTTTTTATATAGTATCAAAATATATATAATAATCAGAGGATAAAAACAAAAAATAATATACAAATAAAAAAAATTAAATGGAAAGAAAATTCTAATACGATATTTAAGTTTTTGAGTTATCTTAACTTGAAAAATGAAATGATTAAAAATAATTCTTAATTTCTCTATAATATTCTATAAATATTAACCTCTAAGACATATATGTGGACCGGTTCGGTTAACCACGATTTTTAAAAATTGATACTCAAAACAAAAATCGCTTTTGCAAATGAGATTCTATTAATTTAATCGCTTTTAGAATTTGGTTCAAATACCTTCATCTTTCAGTTCGAAATGGACCGTTATTATGATTTTTTTATTTTTTGATTATTTTTGTCCACCCTAATCAATACATTGCTTATATTAAATTTATATCTTCTATCTTACGTTTTTGAATTTATGATTTGACAATCATGTTATGATGTCTAAGAGAGAGGGGAGATAGAGTGAATATAATGATAAGTTGGAATTAATTAATAGCACTAGGGTGTAAACGAATCAAGTCGAATCCGAATACTATCGAACTCGAGCTTGAGCTTGTTAAAATTACTGCTGCTCGAGATCGAACTCGAGCTCGAGTTTGTAATTCGAAGCTCGAGCTCTACTCAAGATCACTCGTGAAAACACAATCAAGCTCGAATTCGAGCTCGAGTTCGAGCTCAAACTCAAAATTCATATATAATTAGTATGGATAAATTATTAATTTTATATATATAATATTTAATATATATATATTTTTCGAGCTGCTCGAACTTATCTTTTACTGCTCGAATTCGAGCTCGTTTAGTATACGAGTTGCTCGAGCTCGACTCGAACTCGGTTAATGCCAAATTCGAGTCAAATAGTAGACCAAACTACTCGCGAGTTGCTCGGTTCGTTAACACCCCTAAATAGCACTACTTCTTCATAGCGGTGGTGGAGGAAAGAACCCAGAAGAATACAAGGGTGTAAATAGGATATGGTCTCTATTATATTTTATTGTATATAAAAAGGTTATGGTTCGCTATTACATTTATGGTGTTACACTCATGTTATACCACTTAAGTGAGTGACACATGTCCCTATCTTTGAAGATATAATTAGTGAAAATACAAAATGTAACATGTTACAGTCATGTTAAATTGTGTAAAAGAATGGCACGTGTTCTTTCTTAAAGAGGCATAATAATTAATAAAAATATTTATGTTACTGTTTTAGATGGTGTAACATGAATATAACACCGAAAATTATAATAAAAGATCTTCAAATTGTTTTAATGTGATAGATTTAAAATGCAAACACTAATTGGCTTGTAATTATGATAGAATTATTTATGTGTGAACTTCAATCTGGTATGCCATTTGCATCAACCTAAAGAATTAATTGTTGAGTATAGCTTTCTTTACTTCAAGTAAACGATGAGTGGTGGTACTAGTTTTATTAGGATACCCTCTGAATACCTTTAAGAGGGTGTTTGATAATTCCACCTAATATTGAAAATCAATACTTTAAGAACTTGTTGAACTCAGCGCATTTGATAACAAAATTTCTTTATCACTTAATATATTAAGTACTTATTTAATTTGTACACAAAATTGTAAATGAAAAATTTTCACTTAATTTGCTGAATTTTGTATACATGTAATATTCACTCTCTTCTTCACCACGCACTCTCACATACTCGCCAATGCACGCACATATGTAAACATATTCCTTCACACACATATTTATGTATATACACATAATCACCCTTGCAAGGATACACATTTTTTTACCTCACATATGCAATAACATAAACTTTTTTTTGATCACATATACACACTTCTTCTTACATGCACAATCTTTCTCTCACGCACCCATATACACACTTCTAAGCAAATACACACATTCTCTTCCTCTCTTCCACACAGAATCATACACATGCACGCACATGTACACACTCTCCTTTATACGTAGTTTATCTCACATAAATTCACATATTTTTTTTTTGTACATGCACTCTCACATATATCCATACATACATAAGTATATTATTTTTTTCTCATTTTCACACATATATTTTCTCTCTCACATACTTGCACACAATTTATACACATAAAATTTTACACTTTTACACATATACGCATGCTTTTTCTCACACACAAATGCACTTGTCCTTTATCTATAAAAAATAAATAATATCTTTTGTTGTCATGCATATTATCAATAAATTATTTTAACTTTTAAGATAAAATAATTATATTTATAAGATGAAATATTTGACTTCAGTGTATAAATTCAGTTAATTATCAAACATATATAATTTTATCAATTCAATAATTTAATATTTTCAATACTTAAATTTTATATTTCAGATTTTAGACTTTAGAGTTTAGTTTTATCAACAGCACCTAAGTCGTATTTGCTCCTTGATTGTACCTATCTTGTTATGTTAAAAGTGACATTTAAGCTGAATCTAAGCTAAGTAGTCGTTAGGCTAATTGAATCTTTCCATAATAGAAGGACAAGGATTTCAAAGTCATGGAGCATTTGATAAACTAAAATTTGAATTTTTGAAAGCTGCATGCTAAAATTTGAATTTTAAGTTACTTAAGTTGTTGAATTTTAAGTATTGTGAAAATGTACAAATTCACATCTGAATTTGAATACGGAATTTAGTATGCTTATTTAATAATAATATGCAACTAAATGTTGAATATCATGAACTTTACAAATATATCCCACTGAATGACAAATACTGAATTTTGATGAATTTTACAATTTATTTTGTTGTCAATTTATTTCTTGTAATATTTATTTTGTTATATTTGGCTATAAATACATATAAATGAAGTTCATAAATAATAAAAAATTAAAAAATATAAAAAAGAGAAGAAACCATAAAAAGTGATAAAATAAACCATCAAAAGTGATAAAATATCTCATAAAAATAATTTTTATATATAATGAAAAAATTATTAAAAGATATTAAAAAAAGGAAGAACGTAAAAAGTGATAAAATATTGCATAAAAAATTATTAGGAAAAAATAACAGCTGGTATATAGATGTACAATTCGTCCCAAGACCAATATGAACAATGAGATCAGTGGCAAAATTATCAAAACTGTATAATTTTTTCCTCTAACATAAGCTTTTTCAATGACAACATTCAAGAAGAAAAACAGAAAAAGCCTTCGATTAGTTTCAAATTTTCCTCTTGTAGGAAAAAGAATAAAGGTTTGCTAGTTTCAATTTTTCTCTTGTTTAAAGGCGGACATTGAGCTTCATTGTTATTCCCATTCCCAACCCCACCCATTTGTCCCTCTCTTGACCCCACCCTACCTCATCTCATTTCTTCCTATCCCTCAAACCTACAAGTTTGTCCCATTTTTTTTTCCCATCTCCAACCCCACCTGTTAGTCCCCACCTCTAACCTGACCAGTTTGTTCCACCCTTGACCCCACTGCCACCATGCCCCACCAGAATAGCTCTTAAACTAGTCCCACCTCTCTCCTAGCACCCTTAATACACATACATTCCCACCCCTAACAACCACTTCCCCCCGCAATTGTTTTTTCAATTCACCTAATCATTTAAATATCAAACCAACACTTCATCAAATTTCTATTACTTAGTTTCTTTTATTTTTATTTTTCATATTAATTTAAATTATTTTTTCCAAAAAATTCATCATTGTTTTTTTAATAGAAATGAGAGATATAGACACATATAGAAATATTTAATAAACAACTATAACTGCTAAATTCAATATACACACATATATATGTGTATATATGTGTGTGTGTGTGTATATATGTATATGTGTATATATGTGCATAAATATGATTGTATTTACTTACCTTTAGATAATGAAGAAAGAGAAAACTTCGACGAAAAGCGATTGGAGTTGTTAGGGAGAGGTAAGGGAGCGAGAAGACCAAAGAATAGGAAAAATAAGGATAGAATATGTTTTTACAAAGTTATTTTTTATATAAATATATTAATTACATCTTTAACGTCTGAGTGTATCCTTTATTAACTGCTAAGTGTAAATAGTTCTTGTACTATACTTTGTCTAGATTTTCAGAGGAACTTAAATATTTAAAAGGTTCTATTTTAGGTTATTAAACAATTTTAATATGGTTAACATCTGAATCATTTAATGTTTCTTCTTAATAGTAAGATGAATCTTGCAAGAATTAAGCATAGTCGTATGGTTAAGGCTTTTTTTTTTTTTTTGGGTTAAGGCTTGGTTGTGACTATGTTTTGTAATTGTTTATGCCACTTCAAATTTTAAAGTTAAATTCTATCAGCTAATCTTATATACAGATCATCTCACCAATTGATAAGATTATTGCTTTTACAGATCAACAATGTTTTAAAAAATTGGGGACGGTCAATGAACTGTGAGGGGGGTAAGGTTCGCGGTTGGACCAGTCAGACCGGCGTGAATAGGGGTTCAATGATTTTTCTCTTTTTTTAATTTAATTTAATGTATAATATAAAACAAATACTAGATATACTCACCCTTGTTGAACTAGTTACCCATTAATTGTTTGAATATATTCAAATATACAAGTTAATGAATTTATTATATTCAAATATACAAGTTAATGAATTTATTATATTTGGTAAAAATTTAATGAAATATTCTATGTCTATAACAATTAAATTAACAAAGAAAATGGCATTACAAGTATAGAAAAATTTATGAAATATTCACCACTAAAGTACATTATTATATTTTTAAATAATTTAAATTACAATATTGAATATTCTAAATTATTATATCATATTTGTTGTTTGTTTTCACATTCTCTACTCTTTTAATACCGTCAAGACTTATTTTTCAATGTAAATTTTAAATTTATTTTTAATACCAAATAATACAATTAACTTTGTATATAGGCCAGTTCGAGTAAATGTAATTTTTTGAAATAAAAAAATTTCTTTTGCCCTATTTTTTAAGGTAGGTTTGCATACTCAAATGATTTTCAAATTTCAATTTGATTATCTTACTATTAGTTTAGATCTATTTAGTTTTTTAATTTTTTTGTTTTTAATGTTTTTTGTTACAACACCTAATGAGAGGTAATTTCTAACAATTTTGTATCAATCAAGAATTTGATTTAGAATTTCTTAAAAGGGCCTAAACTTTATTTAAAATCGGTTATCAGACTTTAACTTTAGACGTGTTCTCTCCAAAGAAATTTTATTTTTGACTGTATCAGACTATTGAACGAATCAAATTGACTTTATACAATAGTCTCAAAAATAAAACTAACAAGTAAATCTATTTGCTTATTAGTTCTTAATTTAATCAATTATGTTCAATTTACACATTTTCTTTTAATATATCAAGAAAAGGTGGATATGTGATGCTATAATAATTGGAATCAATATATTGCATAGAAAAATATGATTTTAATAATCTGAACTTGATTTTTAATTTTTTAATAAAGGAAATAACTTTCTACCCACTTACTTTCAAGATGCCATACGTGCTTATTATTGAATAATGATTAACCATAATTCAAAATTTAAACAAATGACTTACAAAAATACCAATTTAAACTTTTAATTGGGAGAATGTTTTAGGCATAAAAATGAATAATTAAACAATTTTGATAAAAGGGCTAATCTTAGTAGGAGAGATTTTGGTAAAAGTAAATCCAAGATTTCTTTCATATAATGAATTTGGATGCCAAGATAAAAAGGTAAGAATCAATTAATTTCATTAAACATGATTAATAACGAAAACAAATAAACTAAAAAAGTAAGAATCAATTAAATTCATTAAACGTGATTAATAAAATTAAAGAAACTAAAAAAGTAAGAATGGAGTTAATTTTATCAAACATGATTGATAAAGGAAATAAGGAAACTAAAAATGTAATAATCAATTAATTAAAATGATTAAAGGAAAACTAAAGAAAGATAAATAAAATATTTGCAAAGCAAAAACAACAAAATGAGGGCTGGCTCAGTGGTGATCACGTCACCATGGTTGACTGGGAGGTCCCAAGGTTCGACTTCCATAGCTTGTTGGAGTGAAGAATTTTTTGAAAAAGTTAAAATTAAAAAAATCGGTGGTTCAATAGTCCGGTGGTTTGCTTCAGTTCGTTACGATTAGACTGATTTTTGACGGTTCTTGAGTTCACAGTGCTTTGGATAGAATAGGACCGAAGTCAATGGCCGGTTCACGATTCAACCGATCGAAACCTGTTGGTCCGGTCCGAATTTAAAAACACTGCAAATCAAGACTTCGTCTTCGTCTAGAACTTTTTTAATAAAAAATTAATTTGATCCCCTTCTTATGACACATATTTATAAATCTAAAAAGTGTTACAATAATATTTTTTTTAAAACTCTTCTAAGTCTTTGAGATAATCGGCAATCCAAACGGGATATTTTATCCGGAGCAAATTGTGAGCAAAATTGATAGGGTGAATTTTTGGAATAATAGAAAGCAAATAGCGAAGCGTACAAAGCATGAACATGAATATTATGTGGATATGAGGAAAATAATACATGAATAGATTATTTTTCGAAGGTAAGGTAATTCTTCAGGCTTTCTTTTTGAATTGTCTGGCATTGTTGAAGTGTACAGAGACCTTTGCCTGCCATGCCCAGCTCGGATTTAGATTGAGGGAGAATAAGACAGGCTTTTTCACCACGTGTTACGGCCTTTGAAGAGAAGGACCCACTGCTATATTGCTGCCATTGACTGGAATTTTGCTGTGGTTTGAAAATATTTACTTATAAAGGAGAGCCAAAAAGGTGGATAGGGGAGAGAAAGGTTTTGAGAAATCCGTGCGCACATTTTTACATGGGTTACCCGCAAAACCGGTTCGGATAGGGCGGGTACCCGACCCGGTCCATAATAATTTACCTATATTTTTAAAAAAATAAACAAGAAAAATTACAAAATATTATTAAATCACTAATAATACAAACATTAATATCTTAAAGTTAAATTACATCCAAAACCTTAATCTTCAAAAAAACAAAAATTAAATAAATAAGAAAACAATCACTTAGTCTTTCAAATTTCATCTTTTCATTTCAATCAACATAAAAACATAAATATTCAACAAATAACCAAAAACTATATAAACAAGAAAATAATCACTTAGTCTTTCAAACTTCATCTTCTCATTTCAATCAATGTAAAACATAAATATTCAACAAATAGCCAAATGAACACCCAAACTAATATATGAAATTACATAAGTGACATGTGAAATTACATAACTACCCCCATTTCGGTTCGGTTCGGTTACCCGCCGGTTCGCAAAAATGGGAACCGCGAACCGCCCCGATTAAAATATAACCCGCCTGTTCAATCTAAACCTCAATGGTTTACGTGCTATAATACATTCTGAAGTAGGAGAGCAATGTTATAATCTTTTTTTATAATTTAAAAGTCTGTAAATATAATTATTTTTTTAGGTTTGGCACTTCGTAACTATCCAATTTTTTTGGAATAAGCATTCAAGAATTATATTAGACAAGAGTTTAAAGAAATAGATGAATTCTAATAAAAAATAAAGTTAAATGTGCTATTTTGACATAATTTGCCAAACAAGTAACAATTAACGTAATAGAATTAGATTCTAGTAAAAGTAGAGTTAATAGAATTAGATTTCTAATAAAAATAGAATTAAAGGTGCTATTTTGACATAATTTACAACATGGGTGAATAATAAGGTTTTAGAATCTCCAAACATTATTCAATAGAAAATTCTTAATACATTTAATTTACAAAATTCACCCGTAAAACTTGTGACTGTACAAGTAGTCACACTACACATGCGTGATGTCATTTTACATGTAAGACTACCAAAACGACTACAAAGTTAATTAGGAAATTATGGACTCGGTCAATCCAAAAACATGCCCTGTTCAACGGCCAACTAAATGGAATCTGGTTTTAATACAAGAAAAAATAGGAGTGAGTATTGCGTGCACTACGTGCGCCACGTGGCGTGTCACGTGGTACACTAAAAACCAATCACACATCGCCAAATAATACAAGGTATGACCCACTATTATCACATGGCGATAAATTATTGGTTCTAGTACACCACGTGACAATGCACGTGGTGTATTATATACTTTTCCAAAAAATAGGGGGATCTGGTGAAGTTTGCTGGGACTATGAATACTAACGGTCATGTCTTCCCGGAACTTGCTGTTTTTCAATTCAAGTTGACTAGACAGCCAACCACAACTCAGTAAACAAGATAACCGTTACGTTTTGTTTTTCTCTCTGTTCTGTTTTTCATTTTTTTCCTTATCTAGGACAGCCGTCAACGTACAAGTTTAACTGCCATTAATTTGTACCCATTTTGTAGAAAAATTCTGTACTGCGTTCCAAACAAGACGCAGGTGCGTCAAGCCAATAAAATGAGACAAGAAGGTGGAAAATATCATGTGTTGTGTAGGTTGATGGTTCCACCACAATTGACAAAATGATATAAATAAAAATATCTTGTGTTGATGCAAAAAAAATAATTCAAGAGCCCCATATAAATTTTATCTTAGCCATATAATCTTCTTTAGTGGTTATAAAACCGGTTCATAATCTACAATGAAGTCTTAAATTAGGTCCATAGAAGACTTTTCCACATTAATGAAGGCTTGTAACTGGTTGCCATGCAGGAGACAACGGGCATTCAATAGGCAAAAGTAACCACAAATTATTTACGCATCCTAGTTAAGTTGTGTATCTATTGATTAGTGAGGACAATTAAAACCAAATTATCTTTTTATGCAATTAAATCCAAATTAATAGAGCTTATTCATTTTCAATCTACATATATATTATGTGATTGGCATACACTGTAGCCAATACTAACTCCACGCAATTTATTAGAGGCAAGTGAATGAAATTTAAAAGAGCTAAGAATTAAGGTATTGCAAAACTCATGGTTCCCCTACTTCGCTAACATTTATCAAGGAAATATATATATTTATTTTAAGTTAGTGTGCATATATCGAGACAACTAAAATCATATCAGTAAAACGTAACAGAAGATGTCAGCTAAATGAAAAATCACCAACAAAAGAGCAATTCTAGTCGATAAATAGGAATTTCAATTGGCATGCACACACACATGCATTCATACACACGCATTCATACAAACTCTATTTGATTGACATAGAAGCAAGTACTGGATGAAATTTAATTAGGCTAAGAATTAAGCTATATAAGCAAGCATTGGATGAAATTTAATCGGGATGAAATTTAAACTATATGAAGAATCAATCTAAGTAAAGAGTTATTCTCTAACTTTTTCACAATCTCACACCTTTAGCATAAATACAATTTCCTTTTGAATGCATATGCGAAGTATACTTAAAGATAATTGGTTGCCAAAAATTCAATGATCCCTTTTTCTGCAAGAATTTGTAAAAAAAATTATTCTTATTTACTATGTATGATGATCTATAGAAAAAAAAAATGAAAAATCAAGATAACCATTACAATTTTCTCTCTTTAAATTTCTTTTCCTCTTTTAGGATAGCTGTTACATTACGAGTTTCACAGTGGCTGTCTTCGATGCCACGACTTCAATCATGAAAACAACTAGCATGTTGCCAAAAGTATGATGAGAAACATGTTGAAGGCTATTTAGAGCCTTCAACCATTGGCTCTTGGTATAGTACATATTGCCAAAACATTCTCATTCAACTATTGGTTCTTTGTAAAGTATAAAGCTGACTCAGGTTTGTACTATAGCCAAATCCGTTTAGAGCCTAATAATAGAAAAAGAACAAATATGTCATAACAATTAATAAGACTGTTATAATCCAACTCTTTCATGGACATGTTGTTAAACAAAGAATCTATGGCTTTTCAAAAAAAAAAAAAAAAAAACGAAGAATCTATGGATATGAATTATCAAGAAAATATCTCATCATTGGCTTTGATATTCTCTCGAAGCTCAAAGTAAATTTCAAGGTAACCTGATGGGCTCAAATGCTGCTCATATTGGCTACCTTAGACAACTATTCCAAATTTGTTCTCAGCAGAAAGGCTTGAGTACCCAAATTGCAACTTAGTAAAGAAAACAAGAATTATATCAGCTCCATGTGGATTGATTTTTTAAGCATTATTCTGAAAATTTTTCACTATTCATGTTTGGATTGTTCGAAAAAATTTTCAACTTTTTTGAGGTTAGTTTGATAGAAAATGTTTTGATCCTTTTTTCTAAAATAATGGTTCAAATGTTTCCATTAAATGTTTTCATTTTAAATTTCAAAATATTTTTTCAAACTTTGCAACAACTTTAGGACCTTTTTAATAATTACTAAAAAAAAACACGTTTATGTTCAAGATCTGTTTAGAAAAATTAAAAAAATCACGAGAACAAACTGATATTCATGATGGATTTTGTGGTGAGTTTTTGTGGAACAAGCACTAATGTTGGACGTTCGAACATAAACGTGAGTGTCCGACACCAGTGCTCGTTTTTTAAAACCCACTACAAAACCTATAGACAATGCATCTTATTTTGTTACTTGTAATTTTTTCAAATTTTCTAAATAGATTTTGAACATAAATGTGCTTACTTTTGTAAATAATTGTGTAAAAAGTCTCTAAAATTGTTACAAAGTTTTGAAACAAACCAAAAACTTTTTCACAATCCAAATATTTTTTCAACTTTTCAAAAAAGTCAACAAAAATACTTCTAGCTGTAAGACAAGTAGCTTAATATGGAATTTTTTTTTTTTTGGGATCAAACCTATAATATTACAATTGGAGGTAGGGAATGATGCTTGGTGAGATTCAAACCTCACTTCGTTACACTTAATATGGAATTTGAATTCCAGCTAATTAGTTCAAGACCTACAGCCAAAGAAAAAAAGAGAAATTTTTTTGGCCTCCAAATACTAAAACAAGTGTTAGAGCTTACCCAAACTCTACGTGGAAACGCCAAAGCATAAAACATCTTGGGCAAGATGTTAAGCAGCTAATCGACTTTTGCTTTTTACCCTTTTGGTTTACCCTTTTTGCCAAAGCTATCTAATAATAGGAACCTTCTACTAAGAAAAATAGTTGAGACTAGAACATAAGTAGTAACAAGAATTAGATTTGCGTAAATATGATCACCTGTAATATTCATCTAGTCCAAGGCAAATGCCTGGTTCTACTTGCATTTACTCTTTCCCTTAGATGATCTCCCATTCAAAAGCCAAATAAAAAAGAATTGCACGAGTGCAAGCCAGCTAGGCGATAACATATAGTTCACAAAGAAACAGTTCAAAAAGTTCTATGTTAGGTTGTTAAACATTTTTAATATAGTTAGGATAAATTAGGGAGAGAAAGGTTTTGAAAAATTACATGCCCACATTTTTACTTGGACAGATTCATAGCTATATTTGTAGATTTTAGGCTGTATACAAGGTTCATATAGGTTAGTAGTGCATTCTGAAGTAAGGGAGTAATGTTGTAGCCTTGTTTGTAATATAAGTCCACGAATGCAAAAATTTTTTGAGTTTGGAAATTTGTAATTACACAAATTTTTTAGAATCAGCAATTCAAGAATTATATCAGGCAGAATTTAAGGAGATAGATAAATTATAATAAAAATAAAGCCAAATGTGCTATTTTGACATAATTTGCCAAATAAGTAAAAAATAACGTATTACAGTTAGATTCTAATAAAAGGAGAGTTAAATGTTTTAGAATTCGATTCCAATAAAAGTAGAATTAAAGGTGTTATTTTGACATAATTTACCAAACAGGTGAAGAATAAGGTTTTAGAATCTCTAACAATTATTCAATAGAAAATTCTTAAATACATTTAATTTAGAGATTTATGGACTCGGTCAATCCAAAAACATGCCTAGCCAAATGGAATCTGGTTTTAATAAAAGAAAAAAAAAAAAAAAGGGGATCTGGTGAAGTTTGCTGGGAGTATAAATACTAACGGTCATATCTTCCTGGAACTTGCTGTTTTTGAATTCAAGTTGATTAGACAGCCAACTACAACTCAGTAATGAACATCAAAACAAGATAACCGTTATGTTTTGTTTTTCTCTCTGTTGTGTTTTTCATTTTTTTCATTAGCTAGGATGGCCGTTAACATACCAGTTTAATTCCGTCATGCGCTCCAAACGACAAGACGCCGGTGCGTCAAGCAAATAAAATGAGACAGCACGGAGGGAAAGAAAAGGCACTTTTGACAACGCGCGTGATGAGAGATCATTGCATAGGCTGATGGCTCCACCCAGTGGACAAAATTATATAAATAAAAATATCATGAGTTTTTTTTTTTTTTGAAAAGAAAAAAAAAATATCATGAGTTGATGCAAAAAAAGTAATTCACGAGACCTCATATAATTTTTATTTTAGCCACATAATCTTCTTTAGTGGGCTATAAAACGGGTTCATAATCTACAATGAAGTCGTAGAAGAGGTCCAAAGAAGAATTTTCCACATTCATGAAGGCTTTGAAACTGGTTGCCATGAATGAGACAATGGGCATTAAATAGGCAATAGTAACCACGAATTATTTACATACCCTAGTTAAGTTGTGTATCTATTGATTGGTGAGGAGAATTAAAACCAAATTATCTTTTTATACAATTAAATCCAAATTAATAGAGCTTATTCACTTTCAATCTACATATATATCATGTGATTGGCATACAGTGTAGGCAATACAAACTCCTTGCAATTTACTAGAGGCAAGTGAATGAAATTTATTAGAGCTAAGAATTAAGATACTGCAAATGGTTCCCCTACTTGGCGAAAATTTATCAAGGAAATGGTTATTTATTTTAAGTTCATGTGCATATATGGAGACAACCAGATCAATAACGCGTAAAAAAAATATGCCGTATGTACGTATGTATGTAGATACATACATACATATACATACATACATATATCTATCTATATACATGTATGTATGTATATTACATACATATATCTATATACATACATACATACCTACATGTATGTATATAGATATATGTATGTATGTATACATACATACATATATCTATGTACATAGATATATGTATGTATGTATACATACATACATCTATCTATCTATATACATGTATGTATGTATATTACATACATATATCTATGTACATACATACATACCTACATGTATGTATATAGATATATGTATGTATGTATGTATCTACACACACATACATACATACATATGTAGATACATACATGTATGTGTACATGTATGTGTCTACATATGTATGTATGTATGTGTGTGTAGATACATACATACATACATATATCTATATACATACATGTAGGTATGTATGTATGATATGTATGTATGTATACATACATACATATATCTATGTACATACATACATACATGTACACATACATATACATACATAGATATATGTATGTATGTATACTGTATATAGATATATGTATGTATGTATATGTATGTGTACATGTATGTATCTACATATGTATGTATGTATGTGTGTGTAGATACACACATACATATATGTATGTATAAATACATACAATCATATATATGTATCCATATATATGATTGTATGTATGTATACATACATATATGTATGTGTGTATCTACACACACATACATACATACATACATATATACATACACACACACACAAACTCTATTCGATTGACATAGAAGCAAGTACTGGATGAAATTTAATAAGGCTAAGAATTAAGCAATATAAGCTATATGAAGAATTAATCTATCTAAAGAATTATTCTCCAACTTTTTTCACAATCTCATGCTTTTAGCATATACACAATTTCCTTTCGAATGCATATGCGAAGTATACTTAAAAGATATTGGTTGCCAAAAATTCAATGATCCCTTTTTAAGCAAGAATTTGAAAAAAAAAAATTCTTATTTTCTCTGGATGATAATCTATAGAAAAAAAAATGAAAAATTTAGATAACCGTTACATTTTTCTCTCTTTGAATTTCTTTTCCTTTTTTAGGATAGCCGTTACATTACGAGTTTCATAGTGGCTGTCTTCGATGCCACGACTTCAATCATGAAAAAAACCAGCATGTTGCCAAAGTATAATGAGAATCATGTTGAAGGCTATTTTAGAGCCCACTAATGGAAAAAGAACAAATATGTCAAAACAATTAATAAGACTGTCATAATCCAACTCTTTCCCTGACAAGTTGAGAAAGCATTGTACGTATCGTGCCACATAGCATATCACGTGGTGCACTAAAACTAACTAGACATGGCCAAATAATATAAAGTGTGACTTACCATTACCATGTAACGATAAATTATTGTTTTAGTGCACTACGTGAACTGCATGGTGCATTTAATACTTTTCCACACATGTTAAGCAAAGAATATATGGATATGAATTATCAAGAAAATATCTCATCATTGGGTTTGACATTCTCTCAAAGCTCAAAGTAAATTTCAAGGTTACCTGATGGGCTCAAATGCTGCTCATGTTTGCCACTTGGACAACTATTCCAAATTTGTTCTCAGCAGAAAGGTTTGAGAAGCCAACTTGCAACTTAGTAGAGAAAACAAGAATTATATATTTCTTTGGATTTCTTTTCCATGCTTAGAAGTGTAATTGGATAGGTTCCCCTTCCCCTATCCCTCTGTCGACCTTGTGTTGACTTATTCAAAAGAAGTGTAATTGGAAATGCCTTTGATTGTGGGAGTGAGACGCCGACTTTAGGGAAAACAGTACTAGCAGTAAGACAAGTAGCTTAATATAGAATTTGAAGTCCAGGCTAATTAGCACAAGACCTACAGCCAAAATAAAAGATTTTTTTTTTTTTGCCTCCAAATATTTAAACAAGTGTTAGAGCTTACTCAAACTCTGCGTGGAAAAGCCAAGCACAAAACATCTTGGGCAAGATGCTAAGCAGCTAATTTGCTTTTTACCCTTTTAGTTTTTCCTTTTTGCCAAAACTATCTAACAATAGGAACCTTGTACTAAGAAAAATAGTTGAGACTAGAACACATGTAGTAACAAGAGTTAGCTTTGGATATATGATCATCTGTAATATTCATCTAGTTAGGCAAATGTCTGGTTCTACTTGCATTAACTCTTTCCCTTAGATGATCTCCCATTCATAAGCCAAATAAAAAGAATTGCACGAGTGCAAGCTACCTAGGCGATAACATAGAGTTCACAAAGAAACAGTTCAATGATTTACAGTTTTCCAGTATTTTCAAGATCATTACAGGGTTCCGAATGTTACCAGTATTAATAATATGAACGAGCCCATGAATAGGGAAATGCATTGTTTTAGCAATCACCAGTCAACATAGCTCTGAAATCGAGTATCTAGTGCTGAGTAATATGCAGAATTCGCTTAATGGTTGACGAATGTACTAAAAACAAAGCTTCCTCAGTAGCCACTTTCACATTGCAATATCTAATGCCAAAAATACGTTGGCTTTCTGTTTATCCTCCAAAAAATTGCAAGCATCCAGAAACAGAACATCATCAATATCTGGCATAGCTGTTAGTGCGTTTTCCATTTGCCCACAGGAAATAGAAACTCGCCTTTTCTACTTCGTAAGTTGCTACAGACTTTATATCAAGTGCCATTTGCTGAATAACAGAATTTTCTCGCGGTTGCTTTTATTCTAAACAAGGTTTTACGTTTTGAGGTTCCATGCTTTGATGCTTCCTCCTAAGTTGTTTGGTAGCATATAGACTTCAGCAAAAATTCAATGGCAATTGTGCAACATAAATGGCTTGGTATTCCAAAGAGCAGCATTTTTGAGGATTTTAAGAGCTATAGTCATATCTTTTCCACCAACACGAGGATTCCCATATATCAGACAAAGAACTTTGTAGTTTGGCAATGTTTTGTTCCCGGGCTTCCGGATTCCCTGCAAATAAGTACTAAGAATCAGCGATTTTGAACATTAATCAATATGTTCTAAATTTATGTTCTGTTTAACTTTAAGCATTTCAACTTAGCTCTCCATTTACTTGGTTGTTTTACAGGGGATGTACAAAGATCGAGTGATGATTCGGGAATACCTTTTCTTGGGTATTTGAATAAACTTTTAGCTTATAAAAAATAGATGAAGTCTTTAACATCTCACTAGATTCTGAACTTTGATTTGCTTTATAAAGCCCTCTGATTTTGAATCAGTATGAATGTAAAAACTTTGTACTTTCGACGACAAAAAGGGTTCCACTTTCAATACGTTCATCTTCAGCCATCCATTTGCTCTCTAAGCATCATTCTCAGCACTTTCTGCTTTCAGTACGTCTTCTTATCTCCTTTAATAAACAAAAATGGCTTTATGTAATATTTTCTTGACTTAAAATAAAACAAAAATGCTAAAACAATACACAGTCAAATAAATGAAGAACTAAATTTGAATGACTAAAAACTTAAAAAACTGAATCAAATTCAAAACTTGAAGGATCTCTAGATTTATTTGCCGTATACTTAAAAGCGTTAGATGCGACATAAGAATGTTGTGCCCATGAGGCTATTACCTAAGATCCTGAAACATTACCATGAAAATACCACTTTGATTCAGTAAGATTACCTCAAGATATTTATTCCAATTTTCTTCATTTGCCACCATCATTTGAAATTGAAATCCATCATGATCTAAAAGAGCTTTGATGGGACTGTATTGCATCTGTAATCTGTGGAACTGCATCCTCAACGACTCGGTATGCAACCGCAATCCAAATTTAGAATATAACAAGTTGAGCATGCATGCCCATGCTTCTTTCTGGTAGTCAATTCCAGCGTTATTGCCTTGATGAATCTACTCTAACATGATTTCATTGGAATAGCATCCACAGGTGGAGTCCAGTTTGTTTTCGAGGATTCTGGTCTGGATCAGACTGTCACATCACATCTAGCCAATTGCTCCATAGAATGAGAAAAGCTTCCAGGTCCCAATAAACATATCAGGGATAGATATCTAACTTGTTAAGAAAGAAAAAAACAGATCTATTTCGCACGGGGACACAGAAAGGATAGCTCATGTATCAGTAACACCACTATTGAGATGCCATTTGTGTACTGAACCCATGACATTCAAGTTGCAAATGAACAACCTCCATAAACCTAATCAATTATTTTAGGAATTTAATAAGTCAGGAAGCTGGATATTATTCAGAACCTGGGGACCTAGTGTCAAAGAGAAAAATAATGAACAAAGAAACGATAAAAAATTTTAAAGAAAAACAAATCAGTTGTAGGAATCATTGTCACGCCCCTTTTTTGAAAGACGGAAAAGACAATTGAATTAATTTGGAAAAGAGAGTTTTTGGAAGTTTTTTGTAAAATAGTTTTTTAGAAAATGGTTTTTAGTTTTTGAAAATAAAGCAAAACAAAAGCAAAAGGGCCTAAATGGGACCTTGAAAATTCGACGATTTTGGGCCCGAAAATAGAATCTAAAAAGGGTTTCTATAAAAACGAGGGTCGCCACTTAGTATTGAGTTTTGGTATGCCAAGTCATCAGAAAATGTTTTATTACAAAAGGTAAGAAAAATCAAGAATGATTTCTTTGGAAAATGCTTTTGAGAAAAATGTAAGAAAACGAGAAAACCCCTTTAGACAACTCCAAGTATTTGAAAAACAAGAGAAAAAGGTTTGAGAGTCACAGTTGAAGAAAGGAAAGGCAAAGACTCACGCCTAAGGCACCCTTTCAACTTATCCGAAACTAGTTGAGAGGTTTAGTTAAAATTTCCTAATATAACCCTAAATTTTATCACATTTGGATGCAACTATGTGAATGCAAACTTAGACCTAAAAATAGATATCGTTAAGGGACAAAATGTTGCATTGAGGTTTGGTCAAGATTATTGCATTAATTGCGAAATCCGAATCTAGACCTCAATGGAGTCATGAGCGTAGATGCAAAATGAAATGCAAAAGAAAAGGAAAATAGTATATAGATAGTAAGTGAACAAAGAAAGTGGGGATGCAACATAACGGGTACGGAAGACTAATAAACTCGTGACTAACTATTATTACTCACGGAGGGGGGAACAACTTGTTGATCCACTACTTTTCACATAAGTAGATGACTATTTCTAGTCGAATCACACAAATGGCCTAAGATTCTATGTGAAACGTAACCTAAATGTCATGCACTGAATATATGTAAAAATAGATAATAAGAATAATAAAAAAAAAAAATCATGCAAAAATGGAAAAAGGCCTTAACAAGAGAAAATGTGTGAAAAATGATATGAAATGCACACAAGAAGTGATTTTAATACTAAAATGACCTAAGGGTCTAGCGTTGAATTAGCCCATTTTCTAGAAATTCCCCGCTAGCATTGGACTAGTGAAGAAACCGAAATTAACCACAGCTAGCGTTGGAATAGTGTGACGGTGATACACATATATCATAATAAAGCAAGTAAATAAATAAGACATAAATTAAAACAATAATCACATATAAGCACGTAATAGCATATAGAAGCACATAGCACATAAGCATAATATTCTAAATGCAAAGTCTTAGGGAGAACGAGTAAAACACATAAGCACATAGCACACAAAGCATATAAAAGCCCTAACTATTACACCGAGAAAAAACCTAATTACAATCTAAAAATGAAAAAAAGATAAGAGATGACCTATCTCACCTATCTATTACATTTTCTATCTAAAATACAAAAGCTTTTGTTAAATAGATGAAAATATAAACTATCTATTACATTAACTATCTAAATACAAAATTTTTGCTAAATAGAATATCACCTATCTATTACATTTCTTTGAATAATTAAAATTAAATTCAAATAAATAACATGACATAAATAAATAAATGCTCACACATGAATAAAAATAATAAACACAAAGAGATACATAAAAAAAAAAACACATAGGAAATGCATAGGAGCACGTAGGAGCATATAAAGAGACATTGAAAGGGCAATAGAGGTACCTCCTATTAGTAAACTCGGTACAAATGCTAACAACATGAACAAACATCTTAAGGTGCCACTATTTAAATAAATAAACCATTAATTAAGTAATTTAATATTGATCACTATAACCATGCCACAAAGTTCAAAACAATTCTAGCAACAATAAACAAGAATTAATTAAAATAATAATAATAATAATTAAACATTTAGGAAGAAAATGAAGATTATTTAATTAATTAAACAAATAATAGTAATAATAAATAAAATAAAAATAAAAATAAAAATAAATTAATTAATTAAAAATACAATAATACCTAATTAAGCTTCTAACGCACAAAAATAAAAAATAAAAAAATCGCAAAATAACTAAAAGAGAAACAAAGAAACTAATTTGAGCATTAATTAGACAAAAAGACCAAATCTTAGGACATTAATTGAAAATTTATTGAAATAATATAATAAAAAATAAAAAGAAGTAATTAAAAGTCTTAAGAACTTAATCAATTTTTTTTACAAAAAATAAAAATTTTCCAAAAATTTTTTTGGTTAAAAATAAAATTTTCAGCAACATTCTATAGCAAAAATGTAATTTACAACAAACTAAAGGGTAAAATTATAATTTCAAACAATTCTTGAGGTAATAATATAATTTACGACAAGTTTAAAGGCTAACATATAATTTTTAGCAAGCATAATGACAAAAATTAAAATTTCCAGCAAGTTTAAAAGCCAAATATATATAAATTACAGCAAGCCAATGGGATAATACATAATTCACAGCAACATTTAAAGGCAAAAAATGCAATTTTCAGCAAGCTTGGTGAGGTAAAAATCAAATTTTCAGCCAGTTTAAAACCACATATGTACATTATAGCAAGCCAATGGGAACAGAATATAATTTCCAGCCATATTTAAAGGCCAAAATGCAATTTCCAGCAATTAGGGAGGGTCAAAATCAAATTTTCAGTAACATTTGAGGACCAAAAATGAAATTCCAGCAAACTTAAGAACTAAATTGCAATTTTCAGCAATATTCAAGGATAAAAATGAACTTTTCAGCAACAATAAGCACCAATTTGCAAATTCCAACAAGCATTAAACACCAATTTGTAATTTTCAGCAATATCAAAGGGTAAAATGTAACTTCTAGCAAGCTTGGGAGGTACAAAAATAAATTCCAGCCACATTCAAGGGTGAAAATACAATTCCAGCAAACTTGGGGAGTAAAAATGCAAACTATAGCAAA
>JAMWEH010002017.1:0-17906 GCA_024721245.1 Mitragyna speciosa | reverse complement strand
TTTTTTAATTAAAATCAAGAAAAGTGAAAAACCCTTTTTAGACGACTCCAAGTCTTTGAAAACGAGAAAAAATGAGTTCGGGAGTCACAGTTGAAGAAAGGGAAGGCAAAGGCTCATGCCTAAAGCACCCTTTCAACCTAGCCGAAACTGGTTGCGAGATTTAGTCGAAGCTTTCCTAATGTAACCCTAAAATGTATCACATTTGGATGTACTACATGAATGCAAACCTAAATCTAGAAATGATATCGAACGAGGCAAAATGTCCCTTCGAGGTTTAACTGGAATTAACGCATTCATTGCGTAATCCATAATGAGACCTCGGAGGAGTCACGAGTAATGTAACATGAAATGCAAAAGAAAAGTAAAATGTATAGATATAGATATAAGTGATCAAAGATAGGGAATCCAACATAACGGGTACGGGGGACTAAAACTCGTGACACACTGTTCCTTCGTACAGAGAGGTGAACGCATGCAAGTGAACGCATGCTAAGGGCAAGAGGGCCAAACTTGCCCATTTCCCATGTTCAAAGGTTGACTCATCTTAACCTAAGTAGGCAAATGAGCTATCTATCTTTAAATTCTATATAAGATGCAATCTATATTTCATGCATTATATATTTATAGGGAAAGGGATAACATAAGGGGAAACAAACGTGCAAATGGGAAATAATCTAGAAAAATAGAAAAATGCATGTTCATGAAATGAATCGCATGCAAATGAGACTAAAGCATAGGGGAAGCTAAGGGTCTAGCGTTGAACTAGCCCATATTTACAAATTCCTTACTAGCGTTGGACTAGCTAAGAAACGAAAGGAAAACCACAACTAGTGTTGGACTAGTGTGGTGACGTCATAGATAAAACATAAATTAAGACATAATAAAAATTAAATAAACACGTAAGATCATGTAGAGCACATAAGAGCACGTAACACATAAACATAATATCTAGATGCGATAGTCCTAAGGAAAGTAATTAAAGCACATAAACACATAACACACGAGCTCTAACGATTACATTGGGGAACCTACTACAATCTAAATGGGGAAAAATAAAATAAAATAAAACACCTATCAAACCTATCTATTACACTTATCTAACTAAATACAAATTTTGATAAATAAAATAAAACCTATCTATCACATTTTTTCAAATTATAAACTCAACAAAACAAATATAAAATTAACAAATACTCAAAAAGAATGCAACACATAAAGCGCATATAAACACAAAGGAGCACATAAGGAAATTTAAAAGGTAATGAAAATACCTCTTGAAGATGTGGTGCAAATACTAACAAAATAAACACACCATGTCAAGGTACCACAATTTAGATAACTAAAACATAAAAAAAAAATGTAAATACCAACCAATTGGGGCAACACATAAATTGGGGTAAAAATAAAAAAATAAAAAATAAATTCCAGCCAGTTAAAAGAGCAAATTATAAATTGCAGCAATATATAATGACAAAATGCAAATTCTAGCAATAGGTATGGACTAAAATGAAAATCCAGCAACTTAATGAACCAAATAACACAATTTCCAGCAACATATGGTGACCAAAATATAAATTCCAGCAACAATGGGGGACTCAAACGAAAATACAGCAAATTGAATGGGGCTAGATAGAAAGAAAATAAAACCTAGAAAATTTAATCTACAAAATCAAAGGCTTAAATATATGAAAATAAAAAAATTCATTTAGTGGCAATACTATCGTTAACCAAAATCCCAAGGACTGAAATGAAGAAGTCTATTTTATAGTCAAAGACATTCAAACATAATTATAAAAAAGCAAACTAAAAAACAAAAGTCAATTATAATACAAAATTATATGACAACTAAGTAGACATGCGGAAGACCAACAACCATGATAAAAGCTGGACAACAAAAGGAAATAAACAAACTTACCAATCACGTTTACACTAAACAAACAAAGGACATAAAGCAATCCCGAAAACCATTCTTCTTCAGCCTGCAACTCTCTGAACTTTTCAATCAAAATTTTTTGCTCAATCAAATCTTAAGTCTTCCTAAAAGCAATTTCGTCAAACCCAGAATTACTAAATCGCTAAACTCCTATGAATCCAAAATATCAATGCTTAAGCCATCTAATTCTATTGACATGAAGCAATTCGCTATCCCCAACTTTGTTTTTCTTAAACCGAGGCCCAAGTTCCTAACTTCTTCATTGTCAATTCTTCCAATCAAATAGCACAAACCATCATAGATCAAATAAATTCCACACAAAACTGTTAGTGATTTGATGAAAAACAAGATAATAACAAGGTGGTCGAACAGGCTTTTCCTTCTCGGCCAAAGAAGATGATATTCCAGCAATGTTAAGTATGGCGCAAAGGAAGGAAGACTGTTGGTGGCAATAGCTGGTCGTGATTTTGCACTCGGATGGGTACAATGATCATTAACGGATTGAATTTGGACAATGGTGGGTCTTGTTCAATTGTTTGTGTGTGACTGTGTTACTGGACCTGTGTGTGCGATGGTTGTGTGTATAAACTGTGTGTGCGTGCAACTGGTGGTGCGTTTGGGTTGTATGCGTAAATCTATCAGTATGCAATTGTGTGTGCCTGATGTGTTATAGGGCTGTGTTGAGGCTACCGGCTGTGGTGCGGTGGTTTTGGTGCGATGGGGGAGAGGGATGTGGTTGTGATGCGTTTGGTCTTGGTTGTTTGGCCAGCGGTGGAAGATGGTGATGATGGAGGAACGGTGATGTTGAACGGGGTGGAGGTGCTACAACGGTGAGGTTGTGATGATCTTGGATTGGACTATGACTGTGTGTGCAATGGCAAGGGGTGAATCTGGTGGCAGTGAACTTGGTGGGTTTGATGGTGGTGATGACGGACTGTGATGGTGGAGCAGTACGGATGTCGTGCGTCGTGTGTACTGTAGAGAGAAACTTTGTCTGCTGTTGAATGTAACGATGAATGAATGTGAATGTATGGAATGTGTGAAAATGGTGTCTGCTACTGTGTAACGATAAATGAATGTGAATGTCCCTCAATGCCCTAGGGTTGCATGCTTAAATACTATTGAAATTGGACTCCTAAAGACATTTTGGATCTAGGCCCGACCTAATAAGAAAAGTATAAGAAACTAAACAAAAAATAAAAATAAAAATAAAAATAAAAACACTCTACAAATAACCTTTTTTTCTTTTTTTTCATTTTTCCTTTTTCCTTTTTTTTCTTTTTTCTTCTCTTTTTTTTTTTCAAAAACATAGGACGCAAACAAAAATCACAATGACTGAAACAATTGGACGATGTGACATCTAAAATTAGGAAAATGCTCAAAAGTGTAAAAATACAAATTAGACACTAAAATAAAAGAAAAAAGTATTTACAAGTCAAATATTACTATTTAGCCCCCCTGACTTGATGAATTAAGAATATTTTACACGACAATTACAATTGACCCTGAAAAATAAAAAGTGCCCCAAAAATGTTTGATACGTGCATGGGCACAAGGCATGGCAATGGAGCATGGAAGATGGCCTATCTAGCATCCACTCAAATGGGAAAATACGAAAGAAAGATCATATTTTTTTGTGTTATTTATTTTTACAAGTTGTAATCTTTATGTTAGTTATCTAATTGTGATAGGTTACAACTAGTGATAGGTTTTTAGTAAGTTTTCTAGAATATTCTTTATGAGCCTATAAAAGGGCATTCCTTGTATTATTTTAACGATGTTATGATGAATCAATAAAAATTATGAGTTTTCTCTCTACGAGAGTTTTCTTAGTTCTTGGAATAGAACTAATTTCTGGTCTTATTGGAGTGATTCCATGGCGACCAAAACCTACGCCTAGAGTTTCTTCCACTTGATTTGATTCATTCTTTTGGGTTTGTCAATTAGGGGTCTATTCCACGAGTTGGTTAGGGGTCTATTCCACAGGTTGGTTAGGTGTCTATTCTACAGGTTGGCTAGGGGTCTAACTTGCAGCACAAAAGGAGGATTTCAATGATCTTGGTTGAATATTCGAAGCAACCCATTCGAGTTGTTCTTGGGGTCTTCGACAAGTTACGAAGGGGTCAAGAAGATTGGGTTATTTTGTATGGATTTCTTTTCAAGACGGTCCTTTGAGGATGATGTTCCTGTGATATACGAGAGGGCGACGCCCCGATCGTATCAATTGGTATCAGAGCAAAACCTACACCCCGATCGTATCAATTGGTATCAGAGCTTTTGGGATCTTGAAAGAAATCAGATTTTGTGTCAACCCGTTTGGGTATATCTTTTGTTTTTGTTGTCAATCCACTTGGATATATGTTTTTAATTTTTAATTTTTTGTTTTGTTGTTCTTAGTTCAAGATCTGATTTTTCTTGAATCAAAGTTGTGATCTTTTATTGTTAGAGAGAGAGAGAGAGAGAGAGAGAGAGAGAGAGAGAGAGAGGTTGTTAGAAGTGAAAAAAAAAAAAAAATCGTACTGTTCATCGGCACTGTAGCGGCGGCGTCACTGTTCACGCTAGGGTTACTGTTCACTGACGGTACTGTTCATAACCGGTACTGTTCATCCGAATTTTTTTTTCAGTTTAATTTTTTATTTGTTTTTGGGAGTTGAATTTTATATTTTGTGAGTTGGTTGTGTTGTTAAAAAAAAAAAGGAGAGAGAGAGAGAGAGGTTGTTCGAAGTGAAAAAAAAAAGCATACTGTTCATAGTACTGTAGCGACCGCACTGTTCACGCGCTAGGGTTACTGTTCATCGACGACTGTTCATGTAGGCGTTACTGTTCATCCGAATTTTAAAAAAAAAATTTTTCAGTTTATTTTTTTGTTTGTTTTTGGGAGTTGGATTTTGTATTTTGTGAGTTGTTTGTGTTGTTAAAAAAAAAGAGAGAAAGAGAGAGGGTTGTTAGAATTGAAAAAAAAAAAAAATCTTGAGTGGAAAAAGGCAAATTTGTGAAATTTTATAAGAAAAGCCAAAAGTGTGGTGAAACGAAAAAAGATATTCTCGTCGTTCTTATAAACATTTTGTAGGTTTGAGCTTGAGTTGTGCCCATTCTTTGCATACCATTGGGCGACGATTCGAGGACGAATCGTTTTGAAGAGGAGGAGTTTGATACGTGCATGGGCACAAGGCATGGCAATGGAGCATGGAAGATGGCCTATCTAGCATCCACTCAAATGAGAAGATATGAAAGAAGGATCATAGTTTTAGTGTTATTTATTTTTACAAGTTGTAATCTTTATGTTAGTTATCTAATTGTGATAGGTTACAACTAGTGATAGGTTTTTAGTAAGTTTTCTAGAATATTCTTTATGAGCCTATAAAAGGGCATTCCTTGTATTATTTTGACGATGTTATGATGAATCAATAAAAATTGTGAGTTTTCTCTCTACAAGAGTTTTCTTAGTTCTTGGAATAGAACTAATTTCTGGTCTTATTGGAGTGATTCCATGGCGACCAAAACCTACGCCTAGAGTTTCTTCCACTTGATTTGATTCATTCTTTTGGGTTGTCAATTAGGGGTCTATTCTACGAGTTGGTTAGGGGTCTATTCCACAGGTTGGTTAGGTGTCTATTCCACGGGTTGGCTAGGGGTCTAACTTGCAGCACAAAAGGAAAATTTCAACGATCTTGGTTGAATATTCGAAGCAACCCATTCGAGTTGTTTTTGGGGTCTTCGACAAGTTACGAAGGGGTCAAGAAGATCGAGTGGTTACCACAACTCAAGTTGTTCTTGGGGTCTTCGACAAGTTACGAAGGGGTCAAGAAGATTGGGTTATTTTGTATGGATTTCTTTTCAAGACGGTCCTTTGGGAATGATGTTCCTGTGATATACGAGAGGGCGACACCCCGATCGTATCATTAGGACTACTATTCATCATTCCTCATCAATCTTCAAACTTCAACTATTTAAGATTCATTAGTCTAGGTAAATTCTACAAACCTTGTTCATTTGTTTATAAATTTCATTAATTGATACATAATTTGTTATTTTGTATTCTGGAGAAATGTTCTTCCTTAATTTTCTGGAATTTCTTTTTCTTGTTTTCTTTCAGGTTTTCTTCTTATTACTTTTCTAAATCCTCAAGCCCACCACCGGATTTTCTTCTACCCGCCATAGCTCGTCCTAGCTCTACCCTCAACGACCCTCTCAATTCCATGGCCTCTTGGTAACTACCCAAACCACGCTCAAAAAAAAAATTCACATGGAAATCACCCAAAACAGCCCCCTCTTTGCCACCCATCACCAGAATCCAAAACCAAAACCATCATTCCACCGGCCCCCAACTAAACCCAACTCCAATTCAATCGCCAACCACCAGCACTATGATCTCAAATCCCCAACATCAATCACCACCATAACCTGCAAGGAGAATCAAAAGAAAAGCAGGCATAAAGTAAAATTCCCCAAAAATTCTCCAGTACCATGACTAAAATCCACCAGTCAACCACACCTGTTGTCTCAAACCTCCAAAACCACTCAATAACCAACCCCATCACTGCACAAACCAATAATCAAACTTGCAAAATAATTCAAACAAACAAAACCAACACAACAAAACCCAAAATGAACCCCCTCTACCTACTACTCTCTCTTGGCAATTCACCAATTCAACGGCCCCAATAGCCTTGCCGAAACTTACTCCACCAGGTCCCCCAGTCACAACCTTCATCGCCACTGTTTTCCAACCACCAGAAAACTCATCAGCAAGCCATCCTACTAAACTCACTAAAGCCTCCCATGCCACCGGCACCTACCCTCACACTGCCACCATCACACCACCAGAATCACCTCTCACCACCATCGCCAATTACCTGCAAAGAAGACATTAGCAAACATAACACCCACAACCCAAAATCACCACCAATCGCCTCCACCCGAATCCATCAATCCAAGTCACACAACCCACCACAAGTCAATCCCCTCCAGCCATAAAGACACCCCCATCACAGCTCTATTTCCCATATTCCAAGAGGGCAGAATCGATTTGGGGGAAATTTGCTCTGTTTATTTTGGGGAGAATAAATTGAAAAGGGAGGGCAGATTGAAAGGAAAAGGGGGAAGAACAGAAAGAGAGCAAATAGAAATGGTGAGGGTGAGAGAAGAGAGAGTGAGACCAAAGAGAGATAGAGAGACCATAGAGAAGAGAGGTTCGAACAGGAAGGAGAGGAGAAAGAAAAGGAGAGAACAATGAAAGAGAGAAATTAGAAAAGGAAGAAGGCCAATTCAGGCATCTAGGGGGATGAAGGTTTATGGGCTTTTGTTTAAATTAGTTTTAATAGTAACTAATCCCTTCATTGGTTTTGAGTTTATTAGTTTAAGTGCTAATTTGATTAATTTATTTATTCAAGTTAGTTCTTTTTAGTGAAGTGATTCAACTTTAATTTACTGTGGCATTCCTTGTGGTTACTATATTTGCATCAGTCCTTAGAGTTTCTGTTTAGTTTCAAAATGTTCATCAGTATTTTTGTATTACCACATCTAAGTCCTCCATAATTGCAAATTGACCCCCCAGATTTTATATTTCCTTCAATTAGGTCCCACTATTTGCAAACTTATTTCCCAAAATTGTTGAAATTTATAGTTTTAACCCCCCCCCCCAATACTTGCTGGAATTTAGTGCTTCAACACCCACTTTAGTTTAATGTTGCCTCTCTATTCCCTAGATTTACGTGAATTTCAATGTTGGTCATTAAGATTTGTAAAAAACTATTTAGTCCCCTTAGCTTCTAGACTTTACATTTTTACCCAATTTGTCAATATTTACATATTTCTAGGCTTTATTTGTTTATATTGAGGTACATTTACGTGTTTATTTCTGTTCTAAAGTATTTGTACCGAATCTTCAAAGAGGTACCCCTATTTCTCGTTGATTTCTCTTTATGTGCTCCAATGTGCCTTTGTATGATTTATTATGCATTTTTCTCACATGTTTCTTATTTTTACATGCTTTTTGCATATTTATTTACTTTATGTTATTTAATTTCAAATTTTATTATTTTGGCAAAAAATGTAATATTTTGTATTTAGCTAGCCAATGTAACAGCTAGATAATATTTCTCATATTTTTAGCAAAAATAAATTTTGTATTTAGATAGCAAGGGTAACAAATTGGTCGTTTTTACTTTTTCTCCCTAAAAATTGTAGCTAATCCCCTGATGTAATAGTTAGGGCTTATATGCTGTGTGCTTGTGTGCTTATATGTTTTACCTCTTTTCGTAGGATTTGCATCTAGATATTATGCCTACTTGTTACGTGCTCCTCCGTGCGTTTATGTGCTTTTATATGTTTATTTGCTTTGATATTATATTTATTACTTTGATTCATACTTAATTATTCAGCCACCACACTAGTCCAACGCTAGTTGTGGTTCTTCTCGTTTTCCCGTTAATCCAACGCTAGTGGGAGATTCCTAGAAAGGGCTAGTCCAACGCTAGACTCTTAAGGCATTTTAGTGTTAGTTTTCCCTTGCGTGCATTTCATCTCATTTCACGCACATTTCCTTTTTTTAGAATTTTTCCATATTTTTGCATATTTTTTTGGCATATTTTTATTATCAATTTTTAGCATTTAAAAGTGCATGACATCTAGGTTGCATTTCACTTAGAGGTTAGGTCATTTTGTGTGATCCAACTAGAAATAGTTGTCTACTTAAGTGGGAAGCGATGAATTGACAAGCTGTTACCCCCTCCGTGAGTAGAAAAATGTCAGTCACGAATTACTAGTCCCCTGTACCCTTTATGTTGCATACCAACTTTCTTTGACACTTACTATCTATACTATTTTCCTTTTTCTTTTTGCATTTCATTTTGTATTCACACTCGTGACTTCCTCGAGGTCTCGACTCAGGTTTAGCAATTAATGTGTAATCCCAACCAAGCCTCGATAGAACATTTTGACCCTCCCGATACAACATTTAGATTTATAATTTGCATTCATTTAGATACATCCGAATGCGATAGAACTTAAGGTTAATTAGGAAAATTTGATTAAAACCTCGCAACTAGATTTGGCTAGGTAGAAAGGGTACCTTAGACGCAAGCCTTTGCCTTCCCTTTGTTCAAATGTGACTCGCGGACCTTTTTCTCTCATTTTCGTAGACCAGAGTCGAAAAAAGATTTTTAATCATTTTTCTAAAATTTTTATTTTTTATTATTTATTTGTTAAACAATTTTTTTGGGTGACTTGGTACACCCTATCTGCATACCAAGTGGTGACTCCATTTTTAAAATAAAACCCTTTTTCCAAATTAGTTGGCCAAAACTATCGCACTTTTAGTCCCGGCCTTATTTCCTTTTAAAAATCATTTTTCTAAATAACATTTTTTCACTAAAAACCCAATTTTTTTTCTCACGCACACAATTTTTTCCAAAAAACTTTCTTTTCTAAAAAGGTCATAGGACCGGACCACCTTTTTGGGGTGCGAAAGTCACGACCCCACCATGCTATCAATTTTGGGACGCGACAAGTTCTTAATCAACAAAGAATGAAGAAAATTCTCAAATCAAAAGAACACACAAAATATGTAAAAATGTCAACTACACTTTGTCAATAAAATGTTGAAAGCCTTAAATAGGCATACAAGTACATTCTAGAATTTTAAAGTGTAAACAATAACTAAAACTAAACCTAATCCAATAGTAACATTTAAACAAAAGTAAGATATTAAAGAAGTCTTAACAAACTAAACTAAAATACAAGTAAAAATGCCACAATCTTGGGCTTTGTCTGGGCCATGTGGACTTCCACATCCAAAAGGGTTCAAACGATTTAATTGGTTCACTCATTGGCACATTTGATCCATCAACCACCAAGTGACAAGTTGTGTCCACTAGCTCTTCCACAAAATCTTGATCATTCCAATTTGAGCCTTCCAAACACATCCAAGAATCCAAGCACACAAGTCAACTTGTTTGTTCCACTTTGGCCTTCTTTGTATGTAGATTTGATCCATAGCTAATACTTCGTTCCTTGGCCAAAAGCATAAACTTGAACAACTTGAACTTCAAGCAAGAAAACAAGCTCCAATTTTCATGAACACTTCAACCAACAACCATGCATGTTCGTTCCGGCTATGAACATCCTCTCTTTAAGCTCATCATGAACAAAATAACCTTCTTCTCCAAGCTCATCAAGAGTAGGTGCTCCTTTGATCCTATCCTTATCCCCAGCCAATCCTCATGCGAATAGTGGGTACAGATATGGACAGAAGGTTGTCCAGAAGGAAGAAAGAAAGAAGAAACAGTCTGCTACTATCTGCACATGGATACGGGTAGAAAATCCGTTTGTCAAGATTTTAACAGAAATTTCTCTCTAAAGAAGCAGCAGCTCTCTATTAGGACTCTAGGGCAACACATAGACTTATAATAGATAGTCTACAATCTTGAACACATACTTACACACCATTTTTCATAGAGCAACTCGTTCAAGGGCTGAAGACAAAGGAAAATGGCAGCAATAATGGAAGAATTTTGCAGCAATCAAAGGAGACATTCGAGAGCATACATGAGAATGAGTTCTTCAATTTCTTCTTTGTTCTTTGTTAAATCTTCTTCACGAGTTATGGAATAAATTATTTTAGACCTAGATAGGTTGAACCCTAACTTTACTATTATGTTTTGATTTCATTGATTAATGAAAATTTTCTCTTTTTACTTGATTTATTTATGAGTTTGCTTGATTTATTGAATTGGGTATTGCGCACGCCTTTGATTCAATTACAGATTTTAGTTGGGTAGATTGAGAAATCACTTAATTGGCTTAGATCACCTCATAAATAAAGAGACCTACATGGATCGCTACAGATAGGATTACATAGGTTTTCTTGGTTAGATTCAAACCTGACCTAAATAATAGAGTCCTTTGAATTGTAAAGCACACTCTTGGAGTTTTGATTTAGAAGAGATTCAAATCAATCAACTAAGGTGTCAAAGGTTCTATACTTGAGAAAGAATGGAATCTAATTAAGGGATTCTAGAGTCAAGATAAGTTGTGCAGTCCATTAATCATGAATTGAAGCATAATAAGGGAGGTTAGGAGGATTTTCTATCTAGGTCTTGCTTAAGTCAATTGCTAGTTTTCCTCATCTTTTCTCTTGTTTTGTTAGTTGATTCTATTGCTTTTGTTTAAAGTATTTAGTTAGATTTTAGTTTGAACCATCATTCATTGAGTTGGTTAAATAATAAAATAAGAGTTACTATTAGTACTTGCAGTCTTTGCGGAAACGATACTCAGTACTCGCTACCCATTATACTAAGGAACAATAGGTATACTTGTCTATAATATCCATAGCGTAGTGAGCGGATATCAAGTTTTTGGCTCCGTTGTTGGGGACTTGCAATATTAGGAAAATTTGCAGTTTATTAATCTAGCCACTATTTCTTTTATAGTTTTTTTTTCTTTTTCATATTTAGTTTATTATTCCTCTATTTTATTATGCAGCAACTGCAGGATCTTGCTTTAGAGCATGACTAGAAGTAGCGCTTCTACTCCACTAAGATTTGGCCCAAAGCTGAGAGGACATTTCGTCAAATCCTAAGGGAAAGGATTTTGTAGAGGGCACAAGAGATTGAGCAAGAGTACCAGGTTGAAATAGAGATGGCTGAGGAACACAATAACAATCCCCTCTTCATGTTCAATAAAATCCCCTTTTCAACGAGAACTAGCCTAGTCCTTTAAATTTTCAAGAGTAGTGACCTTGGCAAATGACTATATTAGATTATGCGAGGCCATCACTGAGGAAAACAGAATGAAGTATAGTCATGCTGCTTGTTACTACGAACAATTTTGAAATCAAGCCGAATGTTATACAAATGGTGCAACAGTTCGTTCAATTTGATCGCTTGCCCGATAAAGACCCCAATGCCCACCTTGCAAATTTATTAAAAATTTGTGATACTTTTAAAATCAGCAGGGCAACTGACGATGCAATCAGGTTGCGACTGTTTTCATTCTCACTAAGGAGTCGGGCGAAACAATGGCTAAGCTCTTTACCACGGTGGTCCATCACCGCTTGGGATAAAATGTCAGAGAAGTCTTGTCAAAATACATCCCACCTACCAAGACCACCAAGATGAGGAATGATATCTCCTCATTTGCCCAGATTGAAGTAGAGACTTTATACGATACCTGGGAAAGATTCAAGGAGTTGTTGAGTAAGTGTCGTCACCATGGGTTACCGACATTGATGCAAGTGCAGACCTTTCATAACAGGCTAAACTCAGCCATGAGACAAATGATAGATGCAGCAACTAAGGGCACATTAAACAGTAAGACACCCGAGGCAACCCAGGAATTAATTGAGGAGATGGCCACGAACAATTATCAGTAGCAACCTAACTGTTCGAGGCCTATTAAGCTAGCTAGTGTCTACAATATTGTTGCGGTCACTGCCTTAGCAACCCAAGTGGAAGCCCTTAGTAAGAAGATGGATGTCATATTAACTGCACAAAGACAATTCCAGTGGATATAGTGTAATAACTATGAGGGTAGGTATGGTGATCAAGAATGCAAGGTGATTGGTGTATTGGAGCAACCCAATGAACAAGTGCACTACATGAGCAATGCATCTCGACCTCAAGACAGCTCCTACAGTGGCACTTATAATTCGAGATGGAAGAAACACCCCAATTTCTCTTGGGAAAAGCAAGGACAACAAAGGTAGCAACCTCCACATGGTTATCAACAGCAACAGTCATCTAATGATAGAAACCCGAGTCTCGAAGACATTTTAACAAAGTACATTGACACATCCGAGACTTGCATGAATAATGTAGAAGTAGCTCTAAGGAACCAGCAAGCATTGATCCATAACTTGGAGGCCCAAATTGGGCAAATCGCAAAAATGGTGGCTACGAGACCTCAAGGATCGCTACCTACTAATACTGATCCAATCATGAAAGAACAAGTCAATGCCATAACCCTGAGGAGTGGACGTGAACTAGCCAAGGCTCAGAGAAAAGAAGAAGAGACCAAGAATGATGCTACAAATGAAGAACCACTTGAGGAAATGTCAAGAGAGGCAATTCAAGGCAAAAAGGAAAAGAAGCCTCTTGACGTTTACACCCCACCAGTCCCCTATCGTAAAAGGCTACAAAAGACCAAATCTGATACTGAATTTTTTAATTTGTGTAAATATTAAAAGCTCTGCATATTAATATCCATTTTATTGATGCTATTTTACAATTCCCCTCATATGCGAAGTTTCTAAAAGAGATCATCTCGCAAAAGGAGAAGTTAGATGAGTATGAGGTGATTACACTTTCATAGGATGCAGTTCTAAGCTACAGAGTAAGCTTTCATCCAAGCCGAAGGATCCAGGTAGCTTTTTTTATCTCTTGCACCATAGGAAGCTTGAACTTTTCCAATACTTTATGTGACCTAGATGCTAGTGTATCTATAATTCCTCTACTTGTAGCTAAGAGACTTGGGTTGAATGAGATTAAGCCTATGAGTATTAAATTATAATTAGTAGATAGGTCAATCAAGTAGCCACAAGGAATTGTTGAGAACCCATTGGTTAAAGTTGATAAATTCATAATTTATGTGGATTTTATAGTTTTGAACATTGAAGAGAATCTTGATATAGCTATTATTTTGGGTAGACCTTTTCTAGCTACTGTGGGGGCTATAATAGATGTCTAGAGGATGTGGTAGATATTAATATAGGTAATAATATTGAAAATCCCTCTTCTAAAGTTTATTTTGTGAATGCTACTGATGATCAAGCTCAAGGGCAAGGTGTAACTATTAATGGGTATGTCACTCCTGAGAAAGGTTTTAATGATGTAGGGATTGGAATGATGAGCTACATAGCTAATGAGGAAAAGAGAAGGCTGAATAGGAGTAAGAGATAAAGGATTATCAAAATGACAGCAAGAAAAAGATTCCTAAACACCAAAAGAAGAAAAGATGTAGGCCACATGCAAGTTTAGTGGCCATGGCAGTTGAAATGGGGTGGAAAAAGTTGATACCCAAGTTGTCCAGAGGAGAAGGCAAAAACCCTAAAGGATGCCTCAATCCTATGGGCAACAAGGCAAAAACGTGAAAATTCAATGAAAACGTCGAGCTAACAACGTTAAAATAGCGCTGGTTGGGAGGCAACCTAACATGTTTTAGTCTTTTAGTAGTCTTAGTCTTTTGATTCAATTTTTAATTTAAGCTTATGTTTCATAAAATGATTATTTTTGTTATGTTTTGCAAGCCAATTGATAGAGTTGAAGCTCACATTAAGGATGAGGAGGCAAATACATCAATGAGGGAGTTTAATCTTTTGCACTTTTATTTTGATGTCATTTGATATTTAAGGTTAAAAATCTCTTCTTGCATAAAGTTAGAGTTGGTTCACCTTGAGTATTTGTTAGCTATGAAGTCATGAAATTGGATTTTAGGGTCAAGGGCATAAAAACTAAAGTTTCTTTTGATATTCGCGGCCATATCGACAGACGGATAGAGGCCGTAGATTGAAACATAAGGTTTTTTGAAGTTTTTGATGATATCTGCGTTGCTTATCCATGAGCAGATACTCGTTGTCCACGCGTAGATAGGCCACACGGTTAAGGAGAGCAAGAAGAAAGTTTCTAACTCTATCCATGTTGCTTATCCACGCATAGATTCGAGGCACAAATAGTGATAAAAAAAAGCGGTATAAAATGAAAGAAAAGGAAATTTTTCTTCAATCCTTACCTCCCTCCCTTACGAAACCCTAACCCCCAATTTTCCCTTCCCCTTATCCAATGCTTTTCACCTAATTTCACTTTAATTTTGCCTCACTTGCACACTCTAAGACACACACCGCGCATCATTAGCACGAAATAGGCTATGAAATTTAGGGATTTTGAGTCATCCACACACCAACATTCTGGGAGTTCATTAGCAAATTGTGTGTATTGATCGTTTCTTATCCATAAACTGGTAGATGATGTTGTATTTGTGTCATTTATTCATGCTTTGGTTGGATTTATATTTTTACCACCTTGTATTGCATTAAATTTAATTGTTATTATGTGGATAATTTTATGATATCCTATTGATGTTTAGAATTGTTTATGGTTACATTAGTTTGTGCATGAATAGAGTTTTGGCTAGGAGTTGTGTGGATTGGTGGAACAAATTAGGATGTTTATATCAACCTAGTTTATAAGATATGAATGATTTTGCAATGGGTTGACATTTCATTTAATTTTATAATTATTTTTGCATTTCTAGCTATCATATTAGAGTCTGGGTGGAAGAATATTGAATAATTGGTCAAGAGATTGCTGATATCCATGGTTATTGTTCTATTTTGGTTTTATTTTTGGAGGTTTAAGGGTTGATAATAAATGGAATTTGTAGTTTAAAGATACTAGTTAGTCATAAACAATGTAAAGGAACAATGTGCTTTGTTAGCATGCTTTGTAAGCTTACTAGAAGATTTAAATTATAAGCTTATTCATTAATTTCTTTGTTAGATACTCTTCAAACATGGGGTAGATTTGTGTATTTAGCATTAATTGTGAGTTTCTTACTTTTCTTGAGAAAAAGTAATACTTGATACCTTTGAGTTTGATTCATTGTTTATTGAACTTTCTAATAGGTATCATGTTGAGAACCAAGACAATTGCACAACCACGTAGGATCCATCATCCTTCCAAGGGGTGAGGGTTCTTCCAGACAAGCAGAACAAAGTCCTCAATGGGATGAAACTCGATTTCTCTCTCTAGATGAGGAAAGATGGTATTGGACACGGAGAAATGTGAGGTTTCATCATAGAGAAAAGCTTAGCAGATAATGTGGACAATTGTTTCCCAATCATTGTGGTTTTCACAAGACTAGGATGAGACAGTATTTTTAGGCTCTCGAAATACTTCTACCCTAAGCTAGTCACGGAGTTTTACTCAATATTCAGCAAAAGGACAAGTATAGTGGCTCATATATTGATACAACAGTGAGGGGGAGAAGGATTGAGATTTCTCAACAGCAGTTGTCTAATTTATTGGTTGTTGAGATTTGGGTAAAGAGATATGATGATTAAGAAGAAGTTTGAGTTGAAAAAAGTGCCACCAAATGAAGCTACTACAAGGTTTGGGGTGGAAGTGATGTATTCAAGGAAAGATAACAGATTGGTAATCCACCTCGATAAGTTTGATCCTCCATATCAGCTAATGCTCTTCATCTTTGGTTGTAATATAATGCCTAAGAAGAGTAGCAAGAATGAGTGTCGCCTCAGTGATCTATATTTCTTGGAGGAGATGTTCCATGGAGGTGTGGAAGATCACAATCCTCTATGCTCAATCATTATAAATCACATATTGAAGGTGGCTCGTTCAGATTTAGAAGAAACTTGTTTTGGATTTCCACATTTGATCACCCTTGTCATTGAGTATTATGGGGTGAATGTGGAGGGCCAAGAGATGCAAGTGATCAATCCCCAAGATATAGTGATTACCACTATGCTTTGGAGCTTGAAGTTGTTCAATGTAGTTAGAGAAATAGAGCATGGTGCACAAGATAGAGACGAAAGGGTTCCATTTGAGCCAACCAGTCATGGATATAAGGCAGGACCATCTTCTTCGCAAGCTCCAATTATGAATGGCATCGCCTACAGGGCACGACAATCAAGAAGTACTGATGGCTATATCATCATTGAGGGTGGATTTTATGGATGCCTTGGGAACATTGAAGGTGGACGTGCTTGGTGGCTATCACAACCTCAATGAGCATGTGAGAAGTTTCGAGGATGAAGTGAGGATGCTAAGGAGTCTAGGAGGTTCAGCAGGTGAGCAACAAGATGATATGCCCCCATTGTAGCTTCTAGTCATTCAATGCCTTCACCATTTCTCACTTTTTCTTGCTTTTGATTTTCTTTTCTTTTCTTTTCATTTGGCTTGTACAATAACTCTAATACTATTTTATTTGTGCTATTTTTGTTGACTTTGGCATGTACTAATACGTAGTCTAATGAAGTACTAGCTTTTGTTTTTCATGTGATTGCAGCAGTAGTAGTAGATTTTTGGATCTCGTGCCTACACTACTGAACGACAATTGCTATAAGAAAAAGGGAGTATTAGTTTCTTTCATGGTTTTATTTTTCTTCACTTCACATACATATTCATCTATGATATACGTGCATAATGAGACCATAATTTATCCCTCACATAAAATAAAATATGAAATCATAAATAGTTGATACATGCATGGGCACAAGGCATGGCAATGGAGCATGGAAGATGGCCTATCTAGCATCCACTCAAATGGGAAGATACGAAAGAAGGATCATAGTTTTTGGTGTTATTTATTTTTACAAGTTGTAATCTTTATGTTAGTTATCTAATTGTGATAGGTTACAACTAGTGATAAGTTTTTAGTAAGTTTTCTAGAATATTCTTTATGAGCCTATAAAAGGCCATTCCTTGTATTATTTTAACGATGTTATGATGAATCAATAAAATTGCGAGTTTTCTCTCTACGAGAGTTTTCTTAGTTCTTGGAATAGAACTAATTTCTAGTCTTATTGGAGTGATTCCATGGCGACCAAAACCTACGCCTAGAGTTTCTTCCACTTGATTTGATTCATTCTTTTGGGTTTGTCAATTAGGGGTCTATTCCACGAGTTGGTTAGGGGTCTATTCCACAGGTTGGTTAGGTGTCTATTCCACGGGTTGGCTAAGGGTCTAACTTGCAGCACAAAAGGAAGATTTCAACGATTTTGGCTGAATATTCGAAGCAACCCATTCGAGTTGTTCTTGGGGTCTTCGACAAGTTACGAAGGGGTCAAGAAGATTGGGTTATTTTGTATGTATTTCTTTTCAAGACGGTCCTTTGGGAATGATGTTCCTGTGATATACGAGAGGGCGACACCCCGATCGTATCAATTGGTTTTGATACATGCATGGGCACAAGGCATGGCAATGGAGCATGGAAGATGGCCTATCTAGCATCCACTCAAATG
>JAMWEH010001614.1:0-41473 GCA_024721245.1 Mitragyna speciosa | reverse complement strand
TTAATTAAAATCAAGAAAAGTGAAAAACCCTTTTTAGACGACTCCAAGTCTTTGAAAACGAGAAAAAACGAGTTCGGGAGTCACAGTTGAAGAAAGGGAAGGCAAAGGCTCATGCCTAAAGCACCCTTTCAACCTAACCGAAACTGGTTGCAAGATTTAGTCGAAGCTTTCCTAATGTAACTCTAAAATGTATCACATTTGGATGTACTACATGAATGCAAACCTAAATCTAGAAATGATATCGAACGAGGCAAAATGTCCCTTCGAGGTTTAACTGGAATTAACGCATTCATTGCGTAATCCATAATGAGACCTCGGAGGAGTCACGAGTAATGTAACATGAAATGCAAAAAAAAGTAAAATGTATAGATATAGATATAAGTGATCAAAGATAGGGAATCCAACATAACGGGTACGGGGGACTAAAACTCGTGACACACTGTTCCTTCGTACAGAGAGGTGAACGCATGCAAGTGAACGCATGCTAAGGGCAAGAGGGCCAAACTTGCCCATTTCCCATGTTCAAAGGTTGACTCATCCTAACCTAAGTAGGCAAATGAGCTATCTATCTTTAAATTCTATATAAGATGCAATCTATATTTCATGCATTATATATTTATAGGGAAAGGGATAACATAAGGGGAAACAAACGTGCAAATGGGAAATAATCTAGAAAAATAGAAAAATGCATGTTCATGAAATGAATCGCATGCAAATGAGACTAAAGCATAGGGGAAGCTAAGGGTCTAGCGTTGGACTAGCCCATATTTACAAATTCCTCACTAGCGTTGGACTAGCTAAGAAACGAAAGGAAAACCACAACTAGTGTTGGACTAGTGTGGCGACGTCATAGATAAAACATAAATTAAGACATAGTAAAAATTAAATAAACACGTAAGATCATGTAGAGCACATAAGAGCACGTAACACATAAACATAATATCTAGATGCGATAGTCCTAAGGAAAGTAATTAAAGCACATAAACACATAACACACGAGCTCTAACGATTACATTGGGGAACCTACTACAATCTAAATGGGGAAAAATAAAATAAAATAAAACACCTATCAAACCTATCTATTACACTTATCTAACTAAATACAAATTTTGATAAATAAAATAAAACCTATCTATCACATTTTTCAAATTATAAACTCAACAAAACAAATATAAAATTAACAAATACTCAAAAAGAATGCAACACATAAAGCGCATATAAACACAAAGGAGCACATAAGGAAATTTAAAAGGTAATGAAAATACCTCTTGAAGATGTGGTGCAAATACTAACAAAATAAACACACATGTCAAGGTACCACAATTTAGATAACTAAAACATAAAAAAAAATGTAAATACCAACCAATTGGGGCAACGCATAAATTGGGGTAAAAATAAAAAAATAAAAAAAATAAATTCCAGCCAGTTAAAAGAGCAAAATTATAAATTGCAGCAATATATAATGACAAAAATGCAAATTCTAGCAATAGGTATGGACTAAAATGAAAATCCAGCAACTTAATGAACCAAATAACACAATTTCCAGCAACATATGGTGACCAAAATATAAATTCCAGCAACAATGGGGGACTCAAACGAAAATACAGCAAATTGAATGGGGCTAGATAGAAAGAAAATAAAACCTAGAAAATTTAATCTACAAAATCAAAGGCTTAAATATATGAAAATAAAAAAAAATTCATTTAGTGGCATACTATCGTTAACCAAAATCCCAAGGACTGAAATGAAGAAGTCTATTTAATAGTCAAAGACATTCAAACATAATTATAAAAAAGCAAACTAAAAAACAAAGTCAATTATAATACAAAATTATATGACAACTAAGTAGACATGCGGAAGACCAACAACCATGATAAAAGCTGGACAACAAAAGGAAATAAACAAACTTACCAATCACGTTTACACTAAACAAACAAAGGACATAAAGCAATCCCGAAACCCATTCTTCTTCAGCCTGCAACTCTCTGAACTTTTCAATCAAAATTTTTTGCTCAATCAAATTCTTAAGTCTTCCTAAAAGCAATTTCGTCAAACCCCAGAATTACTAAATCGCTAAACTCCTATGAATCCAAAATATCAATGCTTAAGCCATCTAATTCTAGTGACATGAAGCAATTCGCTATCCCCAACTTTGTTTTTCTTAAACCGAGGCCCAAGTTCCTAACTTCTTCAGTGTCAATTCTTCCAATCAAATAGCACAAACCATCATAGATCAAATAAATTCCACACAAAACTGTTAGTGATTTGATGAAAAACAAGATAATAACAAGGTGGTCGAACAGGCTTTTCCTTCTCGGCCAAAGAAGATGATATTCCAGCAATGTTAAGTATGGCGCAAAGGAAGGAAGACTGTTGGTGGCAATAGCTGGTCGTGATTTTGCACTCGGATGGGTACAATGATCATTAACGGATTGAATTTGGACAATGGTGGGTCTTGTTCAATTGTTTGTGTGTGACTGTGTTACTGGACCTGTGTGTGCGATGGTTGTGTGTATAAACTGTGTGTGCGTGCAACTGGTGGTGCGTTTGGGTTGTATGCGTAAATCTATCAGTATGCAATTGTGTGTGCCTGATGTGTTATAGGGCTGTGTTGAGGCTACCGGCTGTGGTGCGGTGGTTTTGGTGCGATGGGGGAGAGGGATGTGGTTGTGATGCGTTTGGTCTTTGGTTGTTTGGCCAGCGGTGGAAGATGGTGATGATGGAGGAACGGTGATGTTGAACGGGGTGGAGGTGCTACAACGGTGAGGTTGTGATGATCTTGGATTGGACTATGACTGTGTGTGCAATGGCAAGGGGTGAATCTGGTGGCAGTGAACTTGGTGGGTTTGATGGTGGTGATGACGGACTGTGATGGTGGAGCAGTACGGATGTCGTGCGTCGTGTGTACTGTAGAGAGAAACTTTGTCTGCTGTTGAATGTAACGATGAATGAATGTGAATGTATGGAATGTGTGAAAATGGTGTCTGCTACTGTGTAACGATAAATGAATGTGAATGTCCCTCAATGCCCTAGGGTTGCATGCTTAAATACTATTGAAATTGGACTCCTAAAGACATTTTGGATCTAGGCCCGACCTAATAAGAAAAGTATAAGAAACTAAACAAAAAATAAAAATAAAAATAAAAATAAAAACACTCTACAAATAACCTTTTTTTCTTTTTTTTCATTTTTCCTTTTTCCTTTTTTTTCTTTTTTCTTCTCTTTTTTTTTTTCAAAAACATAGGACGCAAACAAAAATCACAATGACTGAAACAATTGGACGATGTGACATCTAAAATTAGGAAAATGCTCAAAAGTGTAAAAATACAAATTAGACACTAAAATAAAAGAAAAAAGTATTTACAAGTCAAATATTACTATTTAGCCCCCCTGACTTGATGAATTAAGAATATTTTACACGACAATTACAATTGACCCTGAAAAATAAAAAGTGCCCCAAAAATGTTTGATACGTGCATGGGCACAAGGCATGGCAATGGAGCATGGAAGATGGCCTATCTAGCATCCACTCAAATGGGAAAATACGAAAGAAAGATCATATTTTTTTGTGTTATTTATTTTTACAAGTTGTAATCTTTATGTTAGTTATCTAATTGTGATAGGTTACAACTAGTGATAGGTTTTTAGTAAGTTTTCTAGAATATTCTTTATGAGCCTATAAAAGGGCATTCCTTGTATTATTTTAACGATGTTATGATGAATCAATAAAAATTATGAGTTTTCTCTCTACGAGAGTTTTCTTAGTTCTTGGAATAGAACTAATTTCTGGTCTTATTGGAGTGATTCCATGGCGACCAAAACCTACGCCTAGAGTTTCTTCCACTTGATTTGATTCATTCTTTTGGGTTTGTCAATTAGGGGTCTATTCCACGAGTTGGTTAGGGGTCTATTCCACAGGTTGGTTAGGTGTCTATTCTACAGGTTGGCTAGGGGTCTAACTTGCAGCACAAAAGGAGGATTTCAATGATCTTGGTTGAATATTCGAAGCAACCCATTCGAGTTGTTCTTGGGGTCTTCGACAAGTTACGAAGGGGTCAAGAAGATTGGGTTATTTTGTATGGATTTCTTTTCAAGACGGTCCTTTGAGGATGATGTTCCTGTGATATACGAGAGGGCGACGCCCCGATCGTATCAATTGGTATCAGAGCAAAACCTACACCCCGATCGTATCAATTGGTATCAGAGCTTTTGGGATCTTGAAAGAAATCAGATTTTGTGTCAACCCGTTTGGGTATATCTTTTGTTTTTGTTGTCAATCCACTTGGATATATGTTTTTAATTTTTAATTTTTTGTTTTGTTGTTCTTAGTTCAAGATCTGATTTTTCTTGAATCAAAGTTGTGATCTTTTATTGTTAGAGAGAGAGAGAGAGAGAGAGAGAGAGAGAGAGAGAGAGAGGTTGTTAGAAGTGAAAAAAAAAAAAAAAATCGTACTGTTCATCGGCACTGTAGCGGCGGCGTCACTGTTCACGCTAGGGTTACTGTTCACTGACGGTACTGTTCATAACCGGTACTGTTCATCCGAATTTTTTTTTTCAGTTTAATTTTTTATTTGTTTTTGGGAGTTGAATTTTATATTTTGTGAGTTGGTTGTGTTGTTAAAAAAAAAAAAGGAGAGAGAGAGAGAGAGGTTGTTCGAAGTGAAAAAAAAAAGCATACTGTTCATAGTACTGTAGCGACCGCACTGTTCACGCGCTAGGGTTACTGTTCATCGACGACTGTTCATGTAGGCGTTACTGTTCATCCGAATTTTAAAAAAAAAATTTTTCAGTTTATTTTTTTGTTTGTTTTTGGGAGTTGGATTTTGTATTTTGTGAGTTGTTTGTGTTGTTAAAAAAAAAGAGAGAAAGAGAGAGGGTTGTTAGAATTGAAAAAAAAAAAAAAATCTTGAGTGGAAAAAGGCAAATTTGTGAAATTTTATAAGAAAAGCCAAAAGTGTGGTGAAACGAAAAAAGATATTCTCGTCGTTCTTATAAACATTTTGTAGGTTTGAGCTTGAGTTGTGCCCATTCTTTGCATACCATTGGGCGACGATTCGAGGACGAATCGTTTTGAAGAGGAGGAGTTTGATACGTGCATGGGCACAAGGCATGGCAATGGAGCATGGAAGATGGCCTATCTAGCATCCACTCAAATGAGAAGATATGAAAGAAGGATCATAGTTTTAGTGTTATTTATTTTTACAAGTTGTAATCTTTATGTTAGTTATCTAATTGTGATAGGTTACAACTAGTGATAGGTTTTTAGTAAGTTTTCTAGAATATTCTTTATGAGCCTATAAAAGGGCATTCCTTGTATTATTTTGACGATGTTATGATGAATCAATAAAAATTGTGAGTTTTCTCTCTACAAGAGTTTTCTTAGTTCTTGGAATAGAACTAATTTCTGGTCTTATTGGAGTGATTCCATGGCGACCAAAACCTACGCCTAGAGTTTCTTCCACTTGATTTGATTCATTCTTTTGGGTTTGTCAATTAGGGGTCTATTCTACGAGTTGGTTAGGGGTCTATTCCACAGGTTGGTTAGGTGTCTATTCCACGGGTTGGCTAGGGGTCTAACTTGCAGCACAAAAGGAAAATTTCAACGATCTTGGTTGAATATTCGAAGCAACCCATTCGAGTTGTTTTTGGGGTCTTCGACAAGTTACGAAGGGGTCAAGAAGATCGAGTGGTTACCACAACTCAAGTTGTTCTTGGGGTCTTCGACAAGTTACGAAGGGGTCAAGAAGATTGGGTTATTTTGTATGGATTTCTTTTCAAGACGGTCCTTTGGGAATGATGTTCCTGTGATATACGAGAGGGCGACACCCCGATCGTATCATTAGGACTACTATTCATCATTCCTCATCAATCTTCAAACTTCAACTATTTAAGATTCATTAGTCTAGGTAAATTCTACAAACCTTGTTCATTTGTTTATAAATTTCATTAATTGATACATAATTTGTTATTTTGTATTCTGGAGAAATGTTCTTCCTTAATTTTCTGGAATTTCTTTTTCTTGTTTTCTTTCAGGTTTTCTTCTTATTACTTTTCTAAATCCTCAAGCCCACCACCGGATTTTCTTCTACCCGCCATAGCTCGTCCTAGCTCTACCCTCAACGACCCTCTCAATTCCATGGCCTCTTGGTAACTACCCAAACCACGCTCAAAAAAAAAAATTCACATGGAAATCACCCAAAACAGCCCCCTCTTTGCCACCCATCACCAGAATCCAAAACCAAAACCATCATTCCACCGGCCCCCAACTAAACCCAACTCCAATTCAATCGCCAACCACCAGCACTATGATCTCAAATCCCCAACATCAATCACCACCATAACCTGCAAGGAGAATCAAAAGAAAAGCAGGCATAAAGTAAAATTCCCCAAAAATTCTCCAGTACCATGACTAAAATCCACCAGTCAACCACACCTGTTGTCTCAAACCTCCAAAACCACTCAATAACCAACCCCATCACTGCACAAACCAATAATCAAACTTGCAAAATAATTCAAACAAACAAAACCAACACAACAAAACCCAAAATGAACCCCCCTCTACCTACTACTCTCTCTTGGCAATTCACCAATTCAACGGCCCCAATAGCCTTGCCGAAACTTACTCCACCAGGTCCCCCAGTCACAACCTTCATCGCCACTGTTTTCCAACCACCAGAAACTCATCAGCAAGCCATCCTACTAAACTCACTAAAGCCTCCCATGCCACCGGCACCTACCCTCACACTGCCACCATCACACCACCAGAATCACCTCTCACCACCATCGCCAATTACCTGCAAAGAAGACATTAGCAAACATAACACCCACAACCCAAAATCACCACCAATCGCCTCCACCCGAATCCATCAATCCAAGTCACACAACCCACCACAAGTCAATCCCCTCCAGCCATAAAGACACCCCCATCACAGCTCTATTTCCCATATTCCAAGAGGGCAGAATCGATTTGGGGGAAATTTGCTCTGTTTATTTTGGGGAGAATAAATTGAAAAGGGAGGGCAGATTGAAAGGAAAAGGGGGAAGAACAGAAAGAGAGCAAATAGAAATGGTGAGGGTGAGAGAAGAGAGAGTGAGACCAAAGAGAGATAGAGAGACCATAGAGAAGAGAGGTTCGAACAGGAAGGAGAGGAGAAAGAAAAGGAGAGAACAATGAAAGAGAGAAATTAGAAAAGGAAGAAGGCCAATTCAGGCATCTAGGGGGATGAAGGTTTATGGGCTTTTGTTTAAATTAGTTTTAATAGTAACTAATCCCTTCATTGGTTTTGAGTTTATTAGTTTAAGTGCTAATTTGATTAATTTATTTATTCAAGTTAGTTCTTTTTAGTGAAGTGATTCAACTTTAATTTACTGTGGCATTCCTTGTGGTTACTATATTTGCATCAGTCCTTAGAGTTTCTGTTTAGTTTCAAAATGTTCATCAGTATTTTTGTATTACCACATCTAAGTCCTCCATAATTGCAAATTGACCCCCCAGATTTTATATTTCCTTCAATTAGGTCCCACTATTTGCAAACTTATTTCCCAAAATTGTTGAAATTTATAGTTTTAACCCCCCCCCCCCAATACTTGCTGGAATTTAGTGCTTCAACACCCACTTTAGTTTAATGTTGCCTCTCTATTCCCCTAGATTTACGTGAATTTCAATGTTGGTCATTAAGATTTGTAAAAAACTTATTTAGTCCCCTTAGCTTCTAGACTTTACATTTTTACCCAATTTGTCAATATTTACATATTTCTAGGCTTTATTTGTTTATATTGAGGTACATTTACGTGTTTATTTCTGTTCTAAAGTATTTGTACCGAATCTTCAAAGAGGTACCCCTATTTCTCGTTGATTTCTCTTTATGTGCTCCAATGTGCCTTTGTATGATTTATTATGCATTTTTCTCACATGTTTCTTATTTTTACATGCTTTTTGCATATTTATTTACTTTATGTTATTTAATTTCAAATTTTATTATTTTGGCAAAAAATGTAATATTTTGTATTTAGCTAGCCAATGTAACAGCTAGATAATATTTCTCATATTTTTAGCAAAAATAAATTTTGTATTTAGATAGCAAGGGTAACAAATTGGTCGTTTTTACTTTTTCTCCCTAAAAATTGTAGCTAATCCCCTGATGTAATAGTTAGGGCTTATATGCTGTGTGCTTGTGTGCTTATATGTTTTACCTCTTTTCGTAGGATTTTGCATCTAGATATTATGCCTACTTGTTACGTGCTCCTCCGTGCGTTTATGTGCTTTTATATGTTTATTTGCTTTGATATTATATTTATTACTTTGATTCATACTTAATTATTCAGCCACCACACTAGTCCAACGCTAGTTGTGGTTCTTCTCGTTTTCCCGTTAATCCAACGCTAGTGGGAGATTCCTAGAAAGGGCTAGTCCAACGCTAGACTCTTAAGGCATTTTAGTGTTAGTTTTCCCTTGCGTGCATTTCATCTCATTTCACGCACATTTCCTTTTTTTAGAATTTTTCCATATTTTTGCATATTTTTTTGGCATATTTTTATTATCAATTTTTAGCATTTAAAAGTGCATGACATCTAGGTTGCATTTCACTTAGAGGTTAGGTCATTTTGTGTGATCCAACTAGAAATAGTTGTCTACTTAAGTGGGAAGCGATGAATTGACAAGCTGTTACCCCCTCCGTGAGTAGAAAAATGTCAGTCACGAATTACTAGTCCCCTGTACCCTTTATGTTGCATACCAACTTTCTTTGACACTTACTATCTATACTATTTTCCTTTTTCTTTTTGCATTTCATTTTGTATTCACACTCGTGACTTCCTCGAGGTCTCGACTCAGGTTTAGCAATTAATGTGTAATCCCAACCAAGCCTCGATAGAACATTTTGACCCTCCCGATACAACATTTAGATTTATAATTTGCATTCATTTAGATACATCCGAATGCGATAGAACTTAAGGTTAATTTAGGAAAATTTGATTAAAACCTCGCAACTAGATTTGGCTAGGTAGAAAGGGTACCTTAGACGCAAGCCTTTGCCTTCCCTTTGTTCAAATGTGACTCGCGGACCTTTTTCTCTCATTTTTCGTAGACCAGAGTCGAAAAAAGATTTTTAATCATTTTTCTAAAATTTTTATTTTTTATTATTTATTTTGTTAAACAATTTTTTTGGGTGACTTGGTACACCCTATCTGCATACCAAGTGGTGACTCCATTTTTAAAATAAAACCCTTTTTCCAAATTAGTTGGCCAAAACTATCGCACTTTTAGTCCCGGCCTTATTTCCTTTTAAAAATCATTTTTTCTAAATAACATTTTTTCACTAAAAACCCAATTTTTTTTCTCACGCACACAATTTTTTCCAAAAAACTTTCTTTTCTAAAAAGGTCATAGGACCGGACCACCTTTTTGGGGTGCGAAAGTCACGACCCCACCATGCTATCAATTTTGGGACGCGACAAGTTCTTAATCAACAAAGAATGAAGAAAATTCTCAAATCAAAAGAACACACAAAATATGTAAAAATGTCAACTACACTTTGTCAATAAAATGTTGAAAGCCTTAAATAGGCATACAAGTACATTCTAGAATTTTAAAGTGTAAACAATAACTAAAACTAAACCTAATCCAATAGTAACATTTAAACAAAAGTAAGATATTAAAGAAGTCTTAACAAACTAAACTAAAATACAAGTAAAAATGCCACAATCTTGGGCTTTGTCTGGGCCATGTGGACTTCCACATCCAAAAGGGTTCAAACGATTTAATTGGTTCACTCATTGGCACATTTGATCCATCAACCACCAAGTGACAAGTTGTGTCCACTAGCTCTTCCACAAAATCTTGATCATTCCAATTTGAGCCTTCCAAACACATCCAAGAATCCAAGCACACAAGTCAACTTGTTTGTTCCACTTTGGCCTTCTTTGTATGTAGATTTGATCCATAGCTAATACTTCGTTCCTTGGCCAAAAGCATAAACTTGAACAACTTGAACTTCAAGCAAGAAAACAAGCTCCAATTTTCATGAACACTTCAACCAACAACCATGCATGTTCGTTCCGGCTATGAACATCCTCTCTTTAAGCTCATCATGAACAAAATAACCTTCTTCTCCAAGCTCATCAAGAGTAGGTGCTCCTTTGATCCTATCCTTATCCCCAGCCAATCCTCATGCGAATAGTGGGTACAGATATGGACAGAAGGTTGTCCAGAAGGAAGAAAGAAAGAAGAAACAGTCTGCTACTATCTGCACATGGATACGGGTAGAAAATCCGTTTGTCAAGATTTTAACAGAAATTTCTCTCTAAAGAAGCAGCAGCTCTCTATTAGGACTCTAGGGCAATACATAGACTTATAATATATGGTCTAGAATCTTTAACACACACTTACGCACCATTTTTCATAGAGCAACTTGTTCAAGGGCTAAAGGCAAAGGGAAATTATAGCAATAAAAGGAAGAATTCTGCAACAATCAAAGGGGACATTAGAGAGCATACATGAGAATGAGTTCTTCAATTTCTTCTTTATTGTTTGTTGAATCTTCTTTACTGGTTATGGAGTAGTTTGCTTTAGACCTAGAGCAGTTGAACCTTAACTTTACTATTATGTTTTGATTTCATTGATTAATGGGAAAACTTCTCTTTTTACTTGATTTATTTATAAGTTGCTTGATTAATTGAATTGAGTATTGTGCATGCCTTTGATTCAATTATAGATATCAATTAGGTAGATTAAAAAATCACTTAATTGATTTAGATCATCTCATAAATAAAAAGACTTGCATTGATCACTAGAGATAGGATTGCATAGGTTTTCTCGGTTATATTCAAACCTAACCTAAATAATAGAGTCTACAGAATTGTGAAGCACACTTTTGGGGTTTTGACTTACGAGAGATTCAAATCAATCAACTAAGGTGTCAAGGGTTCTATACTTGCGAAAGAATAGAATCTAATTAAGGGATTCTAAAGTTAAGATAAATTGAGTAGTCCATTAATAATGAATTGAATCATAATAAGGCAAGGTTAGGGGGATTGTCTATCTAGGTCTTACTTACGGTAATTGCTATTTTCCTTGTTTCTTTCCTTTCTTCGTTAGTTGGTTCTATTGCTTTCGTTTAAAGTATTTAGTTAGATTTTCAGCTTAAACCATCATTCATTGAGTAGATTAGATAATAAAATAAGAGTTACTAGTAGTACTTACAGTCTTCAAGGGAACGATACTCGGTACTCAATACCCATTATACTACGGAACGATAGGTATACTTGCCTATAATATCTATACTATAGTGAGCAGATATCAAGTTTTTTGTGCCGTTGCTGGGGAATTGCAATATCAGGAAAACTTGCAATTTATTAATCAAGCCATTATTTCTTTTATAGTTATTTTTCTTTTTCTTATTGGGTTTATTATTCTTTTAATTTAATTTGTTTTATTATGCTACGACTATAGGATCTTGTTTTAGTGCATGACTAGAAGCAGCGCTTCCACTCCACTAAGATTTGACCCAGAAGTTGATAGGACATATCATTAGGCCCTGCGGGAAAGGCTTCTGTAGAGAGTTCAAGAGATTAAGCAAGAGTGCCAGGTTGAGGGAGAGATGGCTGAGGAACACAATAACAATCCACCGCCTCATGTTCAACAAAATCCCCTTTTTGATGAGAATCAACTTAATCCTATAAATGTTCAAGAGCAGCAACCTCACCAAATGACGATGTCAAATTATGCGAGGACACCACTAAGAAGAACAACGTCAAGTATAGCGAGGCCACCCGTTGCTACGAACAACTTCAAGATCAAATCGAATGTTGTATAGATGGTGTAGCAATTCATTCAATTTGATGGCCTGCCCAATGAGAACCCCAATGCCCACCTTGCAAATTTCTTGAAAATTTGTGATACGTTTAAAATGAACCAGGCAACAAACGATACAATCAGGCTACGATTGTTCTCATTAAGTAGTCGGGAAAAATAGTGGCTGAGCTATGTATCATGAGGGTCTATTACCACTTGGGACCTGATGGTAGAAAAGTTCCTGTTAAAATACTTCCCACCTGCAAAAACTGCCAAGATGAGGAATGACATCTTCTTCTTTGCCCAGATTGAAGCTAAGACTTTATACGATACCTAGGAGAGGTTCAAGGAGTTGCTCAAGAAGTACCCTTACCACAGGTTACTGACGTGGATGAAAGTGTAGACCTTTTATAACGGGCTAAACCCAGTCATGAGACAAATGATAGATGGAGTAGCTGGGGGCACTTTAAATAGTAAGACACTAGAGGCAACCCAGGAATTAATTGAAGAGATGGGCACCAATAGCTATTAGTGGCAACCCAACCATTCAAGGCCAATTAAGCCAACCGAATGTCCATACTATCGATGCAGTCACAGCCTTAACAGCCCAAGTGAAAGCCCTTAGTAAGAAGATGGATGTTTTGTCAGTTGCACAAAGACAAGGTCAGTGGATGTAGTGTAATAACTATGGGGCGATTATTGTAATCCCAAATGTAAAGCGATAGGTTCGATGGAGCAACTCAATGAACAAGTGAACTATATGGGCAATGCATTGCGCCCTCAAGGCAACCCTTACAGTAGTACTTAAAATTCGAGATAGAGGAACCACCCCAACTTTCCATGGGGAAATCAAGGACAACAAAGGCAGAAACCTCCCCTCGGTTATCAGCAGCATCAGCACTCCAATGAGAGAAAGCTGAGTCTCAAAGAAATTTTGACTGAAGTACATTGACACATCCAAGACTCACATGAACGATGTAGAAGTAGCTCTAAGGAACCAGCAAGCATCAGTCCATAACTTGGAGACCCAGATTAGGCAAATAGAAAAAATGGTGTTTGATAGACTCAAGGATCGTTGCCTACTAATATTGAGCCAAACCCGAAAGAACAAGTCAACACCATTACCCTGAGGAATTGGCCAAGGCTCAGAGAAAGGAAAAAGAGACCAAGGATGCTGCTACAAATGAAGAACCACTTGACAAAGTGTCAAGAGAGGCAATTAAAGGCAAAAAGGAGAAAGAAGCCTCTTGACGTTTACACCCACCAGTTGCCTATTCTCAAAGGCTACAAGGGGCCAAATCTGACACTTAGTTTTCAAATTTGTGCAAATATTAAAATTTCTGCATATTAATATCCCTTTTATTGATGCTTATTTTGTAGGCCCCTCCAATGCAAAGTATTTAAAAGAGATCATCATGAGAAAGAGGAAATTAAAAGAGTATGAGATGATTGCACTTTTAGAAGTATGCAGTTATAAGTTACAAAGTAAGCTTCAACCTAAGCTTAGGGATCCAGGCAGCTTCTCCATATCATGCACCATAGGAAGTGTGAAGTTTTCCAATGCGCTATGTGACTTAGGTGCCAGTGTGTCAATAATTCCACTACCTGTACTTGAGAGACTTGGGTTCAATGAGATTAGACCTACTAGTGTTAAATTGCAATTAGCAGATAAGTCGATCAGGCAACAACAAGAAATTGTTGAGAATGTGTCAGTTAAAATTGATAAATTCATAATTCCTATGGATTTCATAGTTTTGGACATTGACGAGAACCCTAATATACTTATTATTCTGGGTAGATCTTTTCTAGCTATTGCGGGTGCCATAATAGATGTTAAGCATAATAGGCTTAAATTTCGGATAGGAGAGGAAGTGTTAGACGTCAATATAGGAAATAATATTGAAAATTTCTCTTCTAAAGTTTATTTTGTGAATGCTACTGATGATCAAACTCAAGAGCAAGGTGTAGCCATTAATGATCATATTACTCTTGAGAAAGGTTCTAATGATGTAGGGATTGGAATGAAGAGCTACGTAGTTGATGAGGAAAAGAGAAGGCTAAATAGGAGTAAAGAGATAAAGGATGATCAAAATGACATCAAGAAAAAGATTCTTAGATGCCAAAAGAAGAAAAGATGTTGGCCACATGCAAGTTTAGTGGCCAAGGCAGTTGAAATAGGGTTAAAGAAATGGATACCCAAGTTGTCTAGAAAAGAAGGCACAAACCCTAAAGGATGCCACAATTCTTCAGGCATTAAGGCAAAACGTTGAAAAATTCAATGCGGACATCAAGCTGACGACGTTAAAAATAGTGCAGGTTGGGAGGCAGCCCAGCGTGTTTTAGTCTTTTAGTAGTTCTAGTGTTTTGATTTAATTTTTAGTTTAACATTATGTTTTGTAAAATGATTATTTTTGTTATGTTTTGCAAGCCAATTGACAAAGTTGAAGCTCACATTAATGATGAGGAGGCAAATACATCAATAAGAGAGTTTAACCTTTTGCACCTTAGTTTGGATGTCATTTGATATTTAAGGTTAAAAATCTCTTCTTCAATGAAGTTAGAGTTGGTTCATCTTGAGTAGTTGTTAGCTTGATAGTCATAAAATTGGTTATTAGGGTCAAGGGCATAAAATTAAACCTTCTGTTGATATCTGCGCCCCTATCCCCACACTTTAAGACACACACTCATGATAAAATTGGTTTTTAAGGTCAAGGGCATAAAATTTCACTTGATTTCATTTTAACTCTCCCTTACCCACACACTCTAAGACACATCCATGCATCATTAGCACGAAATAGACTGTTGAATTTGGGGGATTTTGAGTCATCCACACACTCAACACTCTAGGAGTTTCTTTTGTGATTTGTGTGTTTTGGGTCGATTCTTCTCCTTAATCTGGCAAGTGATGTTGTATTTGTGTCACTTTATTCATGCTTTGGTTGGATTTTATATTTTTACCACCTTGTATTGCATTAAATTAATTGTTATTATGTGATAATTTTATGATATCCTATTGATGTTTAGAATTGTTTATGGTTACATTTGTGCATGAATAGAGTTTCGGCTAGGAGTTTGTGTGGATTGTGGAACAAATTAGATGTTTATCAACCTAGTTATAAGATATGAATGATTTTGCAATGGGTTGACATTTCATTTAATTTTATAATTATTTTTGCATTTCTAGCTATCATATTAGAGTCTGGGTGGAAGAATATTGAATAATTGGTCAAGAGATTGCTGATATCCATGGTTATTGTTCTATTTTGGTTTTATTTTTGGAGGTTTAAGGGTTGATAATAAATGGAATTTGTAGTTTAAAGATACTAGTTAGTCATAAACAATGTAAAGGAACAATGTGCTTTGTTAGCATGCTTTGTAAGCTTACTAGAAGATTTAAATTATAAGCTTATTCATTAATTTCTTTGTTAGATACTCTTCAAACATGGGGTAGATTTGTGTATTTAGCATTAATTGTGAGTTTCTTACTTTTCTTGAGAAAAAGTAATACTTGATACCTTTGAGTTTGATTCATTGTTTATTGAACTTTCTAATAGGTATCATGTTGAGAACCAAGACAATTGCACAACCACGTAGGATCCATCATCCTTCCAAGGGGTGAGGGTTCTTCCAGACAAGCAGAACAAAGTCCTCAATGGGATGAAACTCGATTTCTCTCTCTAGATGAGGAAAGATGGTATTGGACACGGAGAAATGTGAGGTTTCATCATAGAGAAAAGCTTAGCAGATAATGTGGACAATTGTTTCCCAATCATTGTGGTTTTCACAAGACTAGGATGAGACAGTATTTTTAGGCTCTCGAAATACTTCTACCCTAAGCTAGTCACGGAGTTTTACTCAATATTCAGCAAAAGGACAAGTATAGTGGCTCATATATTGATACAACAGTGAGGGGGAGAAGGATTGAGATTTCTCAACAGCAGTTGTCTAATTTATTGGTTGTTGAGATTTGGGTAAAGAGATATGATGATTAAGAAGAAGTTTGAGTTGAAAAAAGTGCCACCAAATGAAGCTACTACAAGGTTTGGGGTGGAAGTGATGTATTCAAGGAAAGATAACAGATTGGTAATCCACCTCGATAAGTTTGATCCTCCATATCAGCTAATGCTCTTCATCTTTGGTTGTAATATAATGCCTAAGAAGAGTAGCAAGAATGAGTGTCGCCTCAGTGATCTATATTTCTTGGAGGAGATGTTCCATGGAGGTGTGGAAGATCACAATCCTCTATGCTCAATCATTATAAATCACATATTGAAGGTGGCTCGTTCAGATTTAGAAGAAACTTGTTTTGGATTTCCACATTTGATCACCCTTGTCATTGAGTATTATGGGGTGAATGTGGAGGGCCAAGAGATGCAAGTGATCAATCCCCAAGATATAGTGATTACCACTATGCTTTGGAGCTTGAAGTTGTTCAATGTAGTTAGAGAAATAGAGCATGGTGCACAAGATAGAGACGAAAGGGTTCCATTTGAGCCAACCAGTCATGGATATAAGGCAGGACCATCTTCTTCGCAAGCTCCAATTATGAATGGCATCGCCTACAGGGCACGACAATCAAGAAGTACTGATGGCTATATCATCATTGAGGGTGGATTTTATGGATGCCTTGGGAACATTGAAGGTGGACGTGCTTGGTGGCTATCACAACCTCAATGAGCATGTGAGAAGTTTCGAGGATGAAGTGAGGATGCTAAGGAGTCTAGGAGGTTCAGCAGGTGAGCAACAAGATGATATGCCCCCATTGTAGCTTCTAGTCATTCAATGCCTTCACCATTTCTCACTTTTTCTTGCTTTTGATTTTCTTTTCTTTTCTTTTCATTTGGCTTGTACAATAACTCTAATACTATTTTATTTGTGCTATTTTTGTTGACTTTGGCATGTACTAATACGTAGTCTAATGAAGTACTAGCTTTTGTTTTTCATGTGATTGCAGCAGTAGTAGTAGATTTTTGGATCTCGTGCCTACACTACTGAACGACAATTGCTATAAGAAAAAGGGAGTATTAGTTTCTTTCATGGTTTTATTTTTCTTCACTTCACATACATATTCATCTATGATATACGTGCATAATGAGACCATAATTTATCCCTCACATAAAATAAAATATGAAATCATAAATAGTTGATACATGCATGGGCACAAGGCATGGCAATGGAGCATGGAAGATGGCCTATCTAGCATCCACTCAAATGGGAAGATACGAAAGAAGGATCATAGTTTTTGGTGTTATTTATTTTTACAAGTTGTAATCTTTATGTTAGTTATCTAATTGTGATAGGTTACAACTAGTGATAAGTTTTTAGTAAGTTTTCTAGAATATTCTTTATGAGCCTATAAAAGGCCATTCCTTGTATTATTTTAACGATGTTATGATGAATCAATAAAAATTGCGAGTTTTCTCTCTACGAGAGTTTTCTTAGTTCTTGGAATAGAACTAATTTCTAGTCTTATTGGAGTGATTCCATGGCGACCAAAACCTACGCCTAGAGTTTCTTCCACTTGATTTGATTCATTCTTTTGGGTTTGTCAATTAGGGGTCTATTCCACGAGTTGGTTAGGGGTCTATTCCACAGGTTGGTTAGGTGTCTATTCCACGGGTTGGCTAAGGGTCTAACTTGCAGCACAAAAGGAAGATTTCAACGATTTTGGCTGAATATTCGAAGCAACCCATTCGAGTTGTTCTTGGGGTCTTCGACAAGTTACGAAGGGGTCAAGAAGATTGGGTTATTTTGTATGTATTTCTTTTCAAGACGGTCCTTTGGGAATGATGTTCCTGTGATATACGAGAGGGCGACACCCCGATCGTATCAATTGGTTTTGATACATGCATGGGCACAAGGCATGGCAATGGAGCATGGAAGATGGCCTATCTAGCATCCACTCAAATGGGAAGATACGAAAGAAGGATCATAGTTTTTGGTGTTATTTATTTTTACAAGTTGTAATCTTTATATTAGTTATCTAATTGTGATAGGTTACAACTAGTGATAAGTTTTTAGTAAGTTTTCTAGAATATTCTTTATGAGCCTATAAAAGGCCATTCCTTGTATTATTTTAACGATGTTATGATGAATCAATAAAAATTGCGAGTTTTCTCTCTACGAGAGTTTTCTTAGTTCTTGGAATAGAACTAATTTCTGGTCTTATTGGAGTGATTCCATGGCGACCAAAACCTACGCCTAGAGTTTCTTCCACTTGATTCATTCTTTTGGGTTTGTCAATTAGGGGTCTATTCCACGAGTTGGTTAGGGGTCTATTCCACAGGTTGGTTAGGTGTCTATTCCACGGGTTGGCTAGGGGTCTAACTTGCAGCACAAAAGGAGGATTTCAACGATTTTGGTTGAATATTCGAAGCAACCCATTCGAGTTGTTCTTGGGGTCTTCGACAAGTTATGAAGGGGTCAAGAAGATCGAGTGGTTACCACAACTCAAGTTGTTCTTGGGGTCTTCGACAAGTTACGAAGGGGTCAAGAAGATTGGGTTATTTTGTATGGATTTCTTTTCAAGACGGTCCTTTGGGAATGATGTTCCTGTGATATACGAGAGGGCGACACCCCGATCGTATCAATTGGTATCAGAGCTTTTGGGATCTTGAAAGAAATCAGGTTTTGTGTCAACCCGTTTGGGTATATCTTTTGTTTTTGTTGTCAATCCACTTGGATATATGTTTTTAATTTTTGTTTTGTTGTTCTTGATTCAAGATCTGATTTTTCTTGAATCAAAGTTGTGATCTTTTGTGGTTTGATTTTTTAAAAAAAAAATTCGGATGAACAGTACCGGCGATGAACAATACCGTCAGTGAACAGTAACCCTAGCGTGAACAATGACGCCGCCGCTACAGTGCCGATGAACAGTACGATTTTTTTTTTTTTTTTGAAAATCAAACCACAAAATAACACAACTTTGATTCAAGAAACATCAGATCTTGAATCAAGAACAACAAAACAAAAATTAAAAACATATATCCAAGTGGATTGACAACAAAAAACAAAAGATATACCCAAACGGGTTGACACAAAACCTGATTTCTTTCAAGATCCCAAAAGCTCTGATACCAATTGATACGATCGGGGTGTCGCCCTCTCGTATATCACAGGAATATCATTCCCAAAGGACCGTCTTGAAAAGAAATCCATACAAAATAACCCAATCTTCTTGACCCCTTCATAACTTGTCGAAGACCCCAAGAACAACCTGAGTTGTGGTAACCACTCGATCTTCTTGACCCCTTCGTAACTTGTCGAAGACCCCAAGAACAACTCGAATGGGTTGCTTCGAATATTCAACCAAGATCGTTGAAATCCTCCTTTTGTGCTGCAAGTTAGACCCCAAGCTAACCCATAGAATAGACACCTAACCAACCTGTGGAATAGACCCCTAACCAACTTGTGGAATAGACCCCTAGGCGTAGGTTTTGGTCGCCATGGAATCACTCCAATAAGACCAGAAATTAGTTCTATTCCAAGAACTAAGAAAACTCTCGTAGAGAGAAAACTCGCAATTTTTATTGATTCATCATAACATCGTTAAAATAATACAAGGAATGGCCTTTTATAGGCTCACAAAGAATATTCTAGAAAACTTACTAAAAACTTATCACTAGTTGTAACCTATCACAATTAGATAACTAACATAAAGATTACAACTTGTAAAAATAAATAACACAAAAAACTATGATCCTTCTTTCGTATCTTCCCATTTGAGTGGATGCTAGATAGGCCATCTTCCATGCTCCATTGCCATGTCTTGTGCCCATGCATGTATCAAAAACTAGTACAAAATTAAACAACACTACTTTCTACTACTAAAACTTCTTACAAAGTCTTTACAGATGACTTCTATTTATAAACAAATGTTTCTCAAGTCATTTTCCAACTTGCATGAATCATTAATACATAAAAATGATGAAGATTTGCTTGGAGATTCCAAATGAGCATAAAAGTCTTAATTTTATGATTCCAATGTATTCTCCAACTTGCAAAACCCTATCCCCATCTGAAAAGTCTGCAGAAACCAACTGAAAATGGTTGCAAGTTGCAACCCTAGAAATTTCAGGCCGACATGTCAATCCGCAGGTGGCAACTCACAGATCGCTCCTTGTGGACCCCACTTGAGTTCTGATTTTTGCTAAGCTGGCATCCCCATATGTATGCATTTTTTACGTATTCCTGCACATTTTGATGAAAAATTAGATTTTTTCATTATTTTTGCACAATTATTCCTTAAAGTTGTTCATACAACTCTAACTCTTTGAATCACCTTTGAATTTAATTCTTATTGACTCCAATTGATCCAAAATAAGTTTAAGTATGATGAACTTGCAATTATACACAAAAAATTGTGCATTAATTTTCTCAAATAAAGATTCGCCTCAAAAACCCTAATTCCGGTAAAAATCCTAATTCTTATAAATTGTTGAAAAATGAGTCATTTGCAATTAAAAGTACTATAATTATACTAAAATAAAATCTAAAACATATAATAAGATATATAATAATATTGGTAAGTTTATTACTTATCATTGGAGCAAAACCAAAATTTTATGATATATGTAATTGTATTTTGGTTTTATTTATTGCTTAAATATGAAAGTCTTATTCTATCTTTCTTGATGTTATACAATGCATAATCACATGACCAAGCAACCCACTTTTTATAATTCCATTAAATATGAATTCCCTAGACTGATATGAAACTTGAGAATAGTTCTCAAGCATACAAATATCGGCTATATCCTTGATACCCCGATTCACTTTTCTTGAGTGATAAAGATAGCTAGAAAATAAAAAATGCATACGGGATACATAAATACAATAATGATACTACTTTTTGCATCATGCTATCATCTATAATTCCTGAGCTACAAAAGCAGTATAATATAATGGATACTTTATCCATGATTGTGCATCTCAAAAAAGTTATTTGATACTTAATCTAAAACCAAATAGCAATCTATCAAGGAATCAAGGGACACCTTATTGCTTGTTAAGGGGAAATGAGGACATGTTGATCACTCATGACGATCAAAATGGCGGAGTTAGGGTGCCTAGTGGACCAGTGACAAGAGCACGGGCTAAGGAATTCCAGAACGCACTACAAGTATTCATTCGTGCAATCCAAGAACAAGTGGGTGCCTCAAAGACCATTGACGAAGTGTCCAAGGAAGGAACAAAGGGATGCACATTCATTCAAGTGGAACGAGGCAACCAAAATACAAGTGTAGGTGACAGGAGAGAAACCGCGTCATAAACCGCGGATACTCCATCGCGGGTTTCTCTCGCGGTTCGTGTCCAGAAGTGTTGATCAAGTCACGAGAGAAACCGCGTCATAAACCGCGGATACTCCATCGCGCGGTTTCTCCCGCGGTTCGTGTCCAGAAACTCTCTTCAACACAACCGCGGAAGAACCCGCGGATCATCCTCCCACGGTTTGTCGCGCAGGTTCACTTCCGGAATAATACGGGCTTTTACGAGGTTTTATGTTTTTTTCCTGTTTTTCAAGTTGTAATAGCCTAGGACCTAATGTAAGGGCTTTAAGGCAATTAAGCCTTGTTTCTTTTAGCTATTAATAGACACTCTATTGTAAGAGAGGAGAATTAGACATCACGTTAAAAAATTAAGGGTTTTCCCTCTTGGCTTCTTGAAAGCTTTTCTTTGAATACCTTAGGAATTCTCTGGGTGTTCTAGGCTTATCAATCCAAGTAATCACCTTGGCTTGTGGCGCCATCTACCTTCAAACTTGGTTCGCTAACTCGTTGGATCGTGGGTCGAGATCGTATCAAGGTTCGCCATCCCGAGGGTTAGAGGGGTCGAGTCTTTCATTATCCAAACTTGGGTATTGGCTAGATCGCCGTTCGTATCATTTGGTATCAGAGCTAGTGCCTTTACCCAGGTTATATCCTTTTAATCTTGTGTTTTTCTTGTTTCTTTGAGTTCTTGGAAAAGTTCCTATCAGGGTTTTCTTTTTTGTTCTAGCTTTCTTTGTTCTTTAGTCCAAAAAAAAAAAAAAAATCCAAAAGGATTGCGTATTAGTCTTTCTTTTGTGCTGGTTTTTGTTCCTTTGAATTAAAAAAAAAAAAAATCACTGTTCCGGTACTGTAGCAAGTACTGTTCGCCGCCACTGTTCATCGCGGTCACTGTTCATCCGGTGAATTTTTACTTAATTTGTCTAGTTTTGTGGTGTTTGGTTGTACGTTTTCCGGGATTTGTTTTATAAAAAAAAAAAAAAGGCGTGCTTAAAGAGAGTAAAAGCCGAGCACACGAACTAAACCAATTAAACTAAAGTATATTTGGCTGGAATACTGTCCTTGTGCATCCGAATAGACCTGGTGAAACATCCAGATCGTTGGACAGATCACAACGCCACGTACGAATGTTTAATTGAACCGGATTCTACTCTTCTTGTTTCTTGGAGTTTTGTTGGGTTTTCTTGTTAATTTGGTGTTGAAAGGAAAAGTCGTGCACTTTCATTGCAAAAGTCGTGCATTTAAAAAAAAAAAAAAAGGAGGAACAAAGTGGATTATAATCCTTTGACCCAGCAAAATTTCATTCAAGTATCATCATATTGGGGGTTAGGGTCTTAATTAATCCTTTCTTGAATCAAATTCTTGTGTTTTCTTATTGTCCTCTTTGTGTTTGGTAAAATTCCAGTTTATCCATCATTATTCTTTTGCTTCTATTTGAACTTCCAGATTGAGTCTAGCTTCTTTGTATTCTATTCCAACCTCTTGCCACACTTGGGTGATTCTAAATTGGTGAGTGTTTGAGTACCTTTGGAGGAATCCTAACTCTTCAAAGGGAGGCATACGGAGGCCAATTGAGGAGCGGTGAGTGCATTAAAGTGATTGAGTGATACACGAGAGTGAGGGAACATCTAGTGAGAACGAGTGGGTGAGGTCTTCTTTTACTACTAACATTTTTCTTGCAGGTTGTTTAAAAAAAAAATGTCTAGGGAAGGTGGAACTCCTCAACCAATTGATGTTCGACTCTTGACTGAGGCGATGAGAGCCGAGTTCCAAGGCATGTTGGATCGTGCCTTAGAACCCCTTCATGAACGCCTTGACCACTTGGATACTTCCCAAAGCCAACCCCGAAATAGGCGAAGTGGGACTCCAAGGTATGAGTCGGATGAATATCACTATGAGGAAGAGGAACTCGGGAGGAGGCCTAGACTGTGGGAGGCGTGACAATGATCAAGGAGGAGACGCCATTAGGGGGATCAAAATGAAGATTCCCACCTTTCAAGGCAAGTCCGATCCCGAAGCATACCTCGAGTGGGAGAAGAAAATAGAGATGATCTTTGATTGCAATTCCTATTCTGAAGAGCAAAAGGTAAAACTAGGCCGTCATTGATTTTACTGATTATGCAATTGTGTGGTGGGATCAATTGGCTACGGGTAGGAGGAGGCACAGAGAGCCACCAATCCGCACTTGGGAAGAATTAAAAACGGCTATGAGGAAACGTTTTGTTCCTACCTACTACCACCGAGACTTGTGTCAAAGGTTACAAACCTTAACTCAAGGTAATCGAAGCGTTGAAGATTATTACAAGGAAATGGAGATGTTAATGCTCCGTGCCGATATAGCAGAGGATCTTGAGGCTACTATGGCTAGGTTCTTGAATGGATTGAGGGCCGAGATAGCCGAATTATTGGAGCTACAACACTACATGGATATGGAAGAGATGGTAGACAAAGCCGGAAAGATTGAGAAAAGAATCAAGAAGAGGGGCCAAGGAAGATCTAATTCCAATTTCCAATCTACCTATGTTAGGCCAACTCAACCAAAGAGAGAGGAACGGGCCACTTCTTCTACTCCCTCTCCAAAGCCCGTGAACAACCAAGCAAGGGTAGAGGGTAAAGGGCAAGCCTCTCATGACCCAAATAAAACCCGCAATCGGGACATCAAGTGTTTCAAATGCCTTGGAGTTGGGCACATTGCTTCCCAATGCCCAAACAAGCGGACTATGATCACATTGACTAGTGGTGAGGTCATCACTGATGATGAAAAGGAGTATGAAGGGATGCCACCTTTGATGGAGGAAAGTGGTGAAGAATCCGGAGAAGAAGTCCCCACTAATGATCAAGTGGGATTGGTAGCCAGAAGAGCCTTGACCACCCAATTTAAGGAGGATGAGCTTCAACGTGAGAACATCTTTTACACCCGTTGTCACATCCGAGACAAGGTGTGTAGTCTCATTGTTGATACGGGCAGTTGTGCTAATGTTGCTAGTGCTTTGATGGTAGAGAAGTTAGCTTTGCCTACCAAGGAGCATCCTAGGCCTTACAAGCTTCAATGGCTCAACAATAGTGGTGAAGTGAGGATCTCTAGGCAAGTCCTTGTACGATTCAGGGTTGGGAGGTATGAAGATGAGGTACTTTGCGATGTTGTACCTATGCAAGCTACCCATCTGTTACTTGGGAGACCATGGCAATTTGATAAGAAGGTTAATTATGATGGGTACTCCAACAAATACTCCTTCCTTCATAACAATAGGAAGATTACACTTGCTCCACTTACTCCTAAGCAAGTGTATGAGGATCAAGTGGCTTTGCAAAAGGAAAGTGAGCGAGAAAATGAAAAGAAAAAGAAAGAGCAAGCTGTGAAAAATCCAAAGGCCGAGAAAAATGAGAAAAAAAGGGCAAATATTGAATCGGCCGTAGAGGAAAAACCAGAGAGAAAACAAAACCTTTTTCTAAAAGCCAATGAAATGAGGAAAGCTTGTCTCTCTCACCAGTCTATATTCCTGCTCTTGTGTAAAGAGGCATTAATTGCTACTGATGAGCTTGACCCGTCTTTGCCTAGTGTTACTGTTTCTCTCTTGCAGGACTACGAAGATGTCCTTCCCCAAGGAAGTGCCATGTGGGCTACCACCCGTTCGGGGGATTGAACATCAAATAGATTTTGTCCTCGGGGCGTCCTTGCCCAATAGACCCGCTTATCGAAGCAACCCGGAAGAAACCAAGGAGCTTCAAAGACAAGTGGAAGAGCTACTAGAAAAAGGTTGGGCTCGGGAGAGCTTGAGCCCATGCGCTGTTCCGGTCATCCTTGTGCCCAAGAAAGATGGAACGTGGAGGATAGTGCACCGATTGTAGAGCCGTTAACTCCATTACGGTAAAGTATCGCCATCCCATTCCTCGATTAGATGACATGCTTGATGAATTGTGTGGTGCCGAAATCTTTTCAAAGATTGATCTTAAGAGTGGGTATCACCAAATTAGAATTAAAGGGGGGGATGAATGGAAAACTGCATTCAAAACTAAACACGGGTTGTATGAATGGTTGGTCATGCCATTTGGGTTAACTAATGCCCCTAGTACTTTCATGAGGTTGATGAACCATATATTGCGCCCATTTTTAGGAAGATTTGTGGTTGTGTACTTTGATGACATCTTGATTTATAGTAGGAATCTCTTAGACCATGTGGATCATTTGAGAAAGGTTCTTGAAGTACTTCGAAGAGAGAAGCTCTATGCTAATCTCAAGAAGTGCACTTTTTGCACTAACCAACTTGTGTTTCTAGGATTTGTTGTGAGTTCACAGGGTATACATGTGGATGAAAGTAAAGTGAAGGCAATTCAAGAATGGCCAACTCCAAAATCCATTGGAGAAGTGAGGAGCTTTCATGGTCTTGCCAGTTTCTACCGGCGATTTGTTAAAGATTTTAGCACGATAGCCGCCCCGTTGACCACTGTTATCAAGAAGAATGAGAAATTCCATTGGGGAGAAGCTCAAGAAAAAGCTTTTAATTTACTCAAAGACAAGCTCACACATGCACCGTTATTAACCTTACCTAACTTTGAGAAGACTTTTGAAATTGAGTGTGATGCTTCAGGTATAGGGATTGGTGCCGTGTTGATGCAAGAGGGCAAGCCAATTGCGTACTTTAGTGAGAAACTCAATGGTGCCGCATTGAACTACCCCACCTATGACAAAGAATTGTATGCGCTTGTTCGTGCTATGGAGACGTGGCAACACTATTTGAGGCCCAAGGAGTTCGTTATCCACACCGACCATGAATCTTTGAAGCACCTCAAGGGACAAAACAAGTTGAGTAAACGACATGCCCGATGGGTGGCTTTTGTGGAGTCCTTTCCTTATGTTATTAAATACAAATCCGGTAAGAGTAATGTGGTAGCTGACGCACTATCTCGAAGGTACGCTTTGATCACTACACTTGATGCTAAGCTACTTGGTTTTGAAATGATTAAAGATTTGTATATTAATGACCATGAATTTGCTGCCATTTATGAAAAATGCAAGAAGATGGCTAACGGAAGATACTGCATCTCTAATGGTTATCTATGGTACTTAGACAAATTGTGTATTCCTAATTGTTCCTTGAGAGAATTGCTTGTTAGGGAATCGCATGGAGGAGGATTGATGGGACATTTCGGTGTTGCAAAGACTCTTGGGATCTTACAAGAGCACTTCCATTGGGCACGAATGAGGAGGGATGTTGAGAAAATGGTGGCAAAATGTGTGACGTGCCGACAAGCTAAGTCCAAGGTCCAACCCCACGGTTTGTATACTCCATTGCCTATCCCTAAGAACCATGGGTAGATCTTTCTATGGATTTTATACTTGGATTACCTAGGACAAAAAGGGGTAATGATTCCATCTTTGTTGTTGTTGATAGGTTTTTTAAGATGGCACATTTCATTGCTTGTCACAAAACCGATGATGCTTCTATTGTAGCTAATTTGTTCTTTAAGGAAGTTGTTAGGTTGCATGGCATGCCTAGGACTATTGTATCCGATAGGGATGTGAAATTCCTTAGCTACTTTTGGAAGACTTTATGGGCTAAGTTAGGCACTAAGTTGTTGTTTTCTACTTCTAGTCACCCTCAAACTGATGGTCAGACAGAAGTCGTTAATAGAACTTTAGCTACATTATTGCGTGCGATCATTAAAAAGAATATTAAATCTTGGGAAGAATGTCTACCTCATGTAGAGTTTGCATATAATAGAACCATTCACTCTACCACTCAATGTTCACCATTTGAAATTGTGTATGGGTTTAACCCACTAACCCCTTTGGATTTGTCTCCTTTACCTGTTTCTGAGCATGTGAATTTAGATGGTGAGAAAAAAGCTAAGTTTGTGAGACAATTGCACGAGAAAGTACGTATGAACATTGAGAAGCGCACAGAACAATACATGAAACAAGCCAACAAGGGTCGGCACAAAGTAGTTTTTGCACCGGGCGATTGGGTGTGGTTGCTGATGAGTCCCAAGGTAGAGACCTTCAATGATGGATCGAGTTTGAGGAGCTCCAATGATGTGTTTAATGGTTTGGATGGTCCTATGACTAGAGCAAGAACTAGAAGAATGAAGGATGCATTGCATGGACTCATATTGGACTCATATGAGGTGGCTTTGCAATTGGGCTCAAAGGATCAATCTAAACAACTCATTAATGTGATTTGGGCTGAACAAACATTGGATGAGGACTTCATGGGCCACACGAGTGGGGAGCTTGAAGAATTAAAGTCCAATTGATGGTTTTGTGGGCTTAATGGACCGCCAGCCCATTAGGGTTTATTAGCTACGATTTTTAGGGTCTTTAAGTTGTAATAGACTTAGTTATTTTAGTTAAATCATGCTTTGTTTTGGTAGTTTCATTAGTATAGGTTTTGTCTTAGAAGTTAAGCTATTTCCACAACTCTAGAATGTTCTTTGTAAGCCTATTTATAGGCCATATTATTAGTTACGAATTTTAATAAGAATTATTCAGAAAAATTGTGTGTTTTCTCTATTGTGAGAATTTTCTTAGTTCTTTGTCGATTAAGAACTACTCTTGGTCTTATCAAGCTTGCTTGTGGCGACCACCAACTTCGCTTAGAGTTTTTCTTGTGTTTTGATCAAGTCTTTAGAGCTAATTAGGTTAGACGATTGAACTCGCTCAACTTGGTCTAGTCTAGTTGTTCCATAGGCGTGCTCATCTTCAAGGGAAGATTCAAGGCAAAACAACTCCACGTCAAGGGTTTCTTGGTTCACGAATCAAACGAGGTCTTGAGTTCAACGAGTTGCATACCTGAAATCCAAGACTTTCTTGGCAACGTAACCGTGCGCACATCAGTTGCACATGAGAAAAGAGAGGTTTCCTCTTCAACAGCGCAACAAGTTGCTTCCACGTGGAGATGGACAGTTTCAAGTTGTGGAGCGTATCAGCGACAATGCATACAAACTTGAACTGCCAGGTGAGTATGGAGTTAGTGCCACATTTAATGTGTCTGATCTAAGTCCTTTCCCTGTAGGTGATGAGCTTGATTTGAGGACAAATCCTTCTCAAGAAGAGGGGAATGATGAGGACATATTGATCACTCATGACGATCAAAATGGCGGAGTTAGGGTGCCTAGTGGACCAGTGACAAGAGCACGGGCTAAGGAATTCCAGAACGCACTACAAGTATTCATTCGTGCAATCCAAGAACAAGTGGGTGCCTCAAAGACCATTGACGAAGTGTCCAAGGAAGGAACAAAGGGATGCACATTCATTCAAGTGGAACGAGGCAACCAAAATACAAGTGTAGGTGACAGGAGAGAAACCGCGTCATAAACCGCGGATACTCCATCGCGCGGTTTCTCTCGCGGTTCGTGTCCAGAAGTGTTGATCAAGTCACGAGAGAAACCGCGTCATAAACCGCGGATACTCCATCGCGCGGTTTCTCCCGCGGTTCGTGTCCAGAAACTCTCTTCAACACAACCGCGGAAGAACCCGCGGATCATCCTCCCACGGTTTGTCGCACGGTTCACTTCCGGAATAATACGGGCTTTTACGAGGTTTTATGTTTTTTTCCTGTTTTTCAAGTTGTAATAGCCTAGGACCTAATGTAAGGGCTTTAAGGCAATTAAGCCTTGTTTCTTTTAACTATTAATAGACACTCTATTGTAAGAGAAGAGAATTAGACATCACGTTAAAAAATTAAGGGTTTTCCCTCTTGGCTTCTTGAAAGCTTTTCTTTGAATACCTTAGGAATTCTCTGGGTGTTTTAGGCTTATCAATCCAAGTAATCACCTTGGCTTGTGGCGCCATCTACCTTCAAACTTGGTTCGCTAACTCGTTGGATCGTGGGTCGAGATCGTATCAAGGTTCGCCATCCCGAGGGTTAGAGGGGTCGAGTCTTTCATTATCCAAACTTGGGTATTGGCTAGATCGCCGTTCGTATCAACTAGTCTTGAGAAGGCCCAAATAGCCATGACAAATTATAAAGGTGTGATTAAAATGAACAAGTCTATGGAGCAAAGTTTCCAATCCGATAACAATTGGTATTGGAACGGAATTTGTATGGCTCATCGCGATACCTAGAAGTCAAAAAGACTTAGATGAAGCTTCTACTTCTAGTATATTTATGAATGAGAAAAACCTTTCTACTAATCTAGATTCTTGGATTTAGATATCAGATATGAATCTCATATTTATACAAATATGCAAGGTCTTAAGATAATCGAATGTAAGCAAAATGAGAAGTTGAACTACACGTGGCAAATGGAGAAAGAGTTGTTGTATTGCCTACAGGGACTTGTACACTCTCTTTGCCAACTAGGCTTCTTCTAGAATTAAAAGATTGTTATTATGTTCTAATACACATAAATAATATAACATCTATAATCGCATTGGATGTAGATGGATTTATCATTACTCAAAAGAATAAATGTTATTCTTTTTAACGCGATGGTGTTTTATATGCTTATAATTCATTAAACAATGACTTGTATATTCTAAACCTTGATAAATCCATTTTTAACACAAACACCAAGAGATAGGTACTTGATATTTTGAAACAATCTCATCTTTGATAGTGCAAATTTGGTCATGTGAATAAAAAATGTATATCCAAGTATATAAAAATAAATACTTGGACTCATTTGATTATGGATCATTCAAGATGTACGAGTCATGTTTACTTGGTTGAATGAACAAGGTGTATGTGTTAGTGATGTTTTTGGACTTTTACATATTGATGTTTCTAATCCAATGTCAATCCATGCTAAAAGTGATTTCTTATATTTCATCACTTTTACAAATACCATTTTAGATATGATCATGCGTATCTTATGAAACACAAATCCGAGACTTTTGAAAAGTTCAAGGCCTTAAGAGTTGAAGTAGAGAAGCAACTTGGCAAAAATATTAAAACATTGAAATGTGATTAGGGGTAGAGAATACTTGAGTTAAGAATTTCCATAATATCTAAAGGAGAATGAGATTCTTTTCAATGGACTCTACCATACATACCACAATTGAATCGTACACAACTAGATATGGTACGTTTCATGATGAACCATGCAACAATTCCAATCTCGTTTTAGGGATTTGTGTTAAAAACAACCTCTCATACATTCAACTGTGTTCCAAAAAGAATTGTTGACACTGCACCTTATGAGATATAGTTTGGTAAGAAATTAATTCTTAGTCACATAAAAATTTGGAGATGTTTTGCTTATGTGAACGGATCACATCAAGAAAAGTTTGAAACCAAGTCTGACAAATGTTTATTTGTGATGTATCCTAAACAAAGTCAAGTATACTACTTCTACAATCCTCTTGAGTAAAACCATTTGTCTCAAAGACATGCTATCTTTTAAAAAAAAAAAGTTTATTCTTTAAAGAGGCAACTGGAACAAAGTAAAACTTAAAAAATTCGAGACCCACAAACTAACAAAAAATCAACAGTTAAAACCTAAACACTTACGCCCTATGTTAGCTGAAAGCTCAAGTTAGACAAGAACTTCATAGATCTAGTAGATTACGTCATTCTCTTGAGAGATATGGATTTCTTATAAATTAGAGTAATAATGTGCTACTCATGGATGATAACTATCCTACTTTCTACGAAAAGGCTATGTTTAGAATAGACTTCATGAAGTGGCATGAAGCCACGAAATCTAAAATGAATTCCATATATGACAATAAAGTATAAACCCTGGTTGAGCCATTCGAAGAGGTAAAACCCATACGGTATAAGTAGATCTTTAAAAAAAGACCAACATAAATGGTAACATAGTTAGTTATAAAGTAAAGTTAGTAGCAAAAGGTTACAAAGAAAGACAAGAAATTGACTTTGAAGAAGCCTTTTCACCAATAACTATACTTAAATCTGTTAGGATTTTGCATGCTATAACTCCACATTATGACTATAATATATGACAAATGGATGCAAAAACAACTTAATGAGAATTTGTGAAAGGATTTATACATGACATATATCAAATGCTTTACTTCTATTAACAGTAAAAAGGTGTGAATTTCGAAAATCCATCTATGAACTCAAGCAAGAATCCAAGAGTTGGAACATTCGTTTTAATTAAACAATCAAAGAATTTGGTATTCTCAAAAGTGAAGACAAGCTGATGAAGACATCAATGCTCGTGTTCAAGTTCAAGGGAGTCGTGATCATAGTGTTGCTGCAAAGAGCCCATTCCAAGACATGGGAGGTCCAATGACGAGGTTGAGAGCTAAAAGGTTGAAGCAAGCTTTGCAAGGTTTGATTATAGAATTACATGAAGATGAAGCTACTTGGTTGAAACAAGAACCTACAAGGCTATTCACTTATTTTGGGCTAGAGTTGGAGGAGCTTGGAGGTCGTGGACTTGGATTCAATTGAAGAGCCCGTTTGCCACTTGAGGTTATGGGTTTCATGGGTTTAATTCGTTAGTTCATTAGCCCAAGTTGTATCTTTAGTTGTAGGTTTATGTTATGGTGCAACTAGGGTTAAGTTAGTTTCCATATTTAACTTATATCTTGATGTTATGCGCCTCTTTATAGATGGTGTTACTATTCATCCGAATTTTAGAACATTAATCAATAATATTGAGTTTTTCTCTTCAATTGTGCGTGTGAGCATTATTGAGTTTCCCTTTGTTCTTGGGTGAAAGAACTACTCTTGCATTCTTGACAATTCTTGTTGAGTATTCAAGATTCCGCCTAGGGTTCTTCTTGAAGGTTTGAATCTGTCTAAAGAGATTGTCGACTAGGTGTCTATTCCACATTGTTGGTTAGGGGTCTAGGGTCGTTTCTCTAAGGGGGGAGTTCAACAAATCTTGTTGGATCTGAAGCAAAACAATCCAAGTTGTTCTTGGGGTCTTCGACAAGTTACGAAGGGGTCAAGAAGATTGGGTTGCATCCTTGGTTTCAAGAGTCTTGGACCGTCACTTCTGTGGATCTCGTATCACAAGCCTTGTGTATACAAGAAAGGTGAGTGGGAACACTACTATTTCTCTTGACATTTTATGTGAATGATATATTGTTAATGGAGTACGAGACACATTGTTAATGGAGTACAATATACTTATGCATCAAATGATAAAAGATATAATTGTTCAAGAATTTCTCCATGAAAGATATAAGAGAGGCAACATATATTATAGGAATTAGGATCTATAGAGATAAATGCACAAAGTTGTTTGTTTTCTTTTGATCCACGTACATAAACAAGATGATAAAGAAATTAGTATGGAGCAATCATAGAAATGGTTCTTGTCTATGCAACATGGTTCTACCTGATAAGTGACAAATTTATCAATATTTTTATGTGTTATTATTTATTTTTAGTGTGTTTTTAATCTACTTGTAATAATTTTAGCTTCAAATGACTTATTTTCAAGAAATTAGGATTTTTTCCTAAAATTAGGGTTTTGAGGCTTGATAATTTGAGCTATTTAATGCACAATTTTTTTACATTTTTGCATATTCATGATACTTAGTCTTAATTTGGATCAATTAGAGTCAAAATGAAGCAAAATAAAAGTACATTCAAGTGAATAAATTGAATGAATACTTAAGAATTATTGAAGAATAATTTGGGAGAATTAAAAAAATCCAATAAAAATACATGAAAATGTGTTTAAAGATCTGAACATGTGGAAGCCAATTCAACAAGTTTGAAAATCAAAAGTGCCACCTTTTGTGTGATCCGCGAGTTGTGATTTGCGAGTGGCTAGTTTGCAAACCTAACCTGCTGATTGTATGTCAGCTAGGATTTCTACTGCATGCAACTTGCTTCATTTTCTAGCAGATTTTGTAGACTTTTCATATGAGTATAGGGTTTTGGCAGCTTTAGATTCCATAGCGAACACAAATTAGGACTTTTGTGCTAATTTTGGAGCTCAAGAAGAATCTTCATCATTTCATTGCATTTAATATATTTGCGAATTGGAAACTAACTTCTAGAATCTTTATCCATAAATAGAAGTCATTTGTAGTATGTATGTAACAAGTTTAGATAGGTTTTAGAAGTAGTTAGTTAAGAAAATTAATTCCGTCAAAAACTCAATAGAATAGTGAGGTTATTATACAAGAACTCTTGTAGTTCATGTTTTGGAAGAGGAATAGAAGTTGAAGCCTTTTTCAATCTTTGAATGAGCAATTCTTAACTCTCTCTTTTACTTTCATTATTGAGCATGAATTCGTGCATTGAAATTGAATTTTTGGTTGTTTCACTAGTAATGTTGCACTAAAAGCTTGATCTATAATATAGATAAAGCCAATAAATTTTAAGCATGATTTACCAACTTCAACTTGCTAAATTTGCACTTGTTTGTTTAATTGTTCAAGTTTTAATGCTTGTTTTTGCTTGGCCAACATGAACAAGTCATCTTGTTGTTATTTGACATTGAAAAATATATTTAACACTGGAAAATGAGCATGTGATGCTTGATTGTACATATGAAAATATTGAATGCTTAAGTGAATCAATACAATTCATGTTTTCATAAGATTTCATCATGAAAATAATTGAAATTTTGTCATTTCATAGCTAGAGTAAGTTATGACTTATACGGAATTGGATTTTTAACAGTGCAAAGTAAAACTTAACAAGTTATTCATGCATCTTATGGTTCATTAATGGATTCTAGTATTCTAGGTTCTTTACTATTAAATTTCTACAAAGTTGTTCCATCTTTTATCCATTCTGTTGCATCAACTATCTAACACAACTCTCAAATTTGTGATTATTTAAATAATAAAGTTAGTCATGAAGCCTTAATAATTGCAAATATTTAATTCCTCGTGGGATATGATACCTAATATTCCACATACTACAACTTGGCTCATATACTTGCGGTAAATCGAGAGATTAGTTTTCATTACTTGATTTGTGTGGGTTTTGCTTCAATTTTCCTAACCTAATATACACTGCGTCAAGTTTTTTGCACTGTTACCAGGGAATCACGATAATATTAAAGCCAAAGCAAGCTTTATTAGTCTAGACTTTGTTTTACTTTATTTGTATATAACTATTATTTCTTTTCTTTTGTAGGTGTATGCATTGGAGCCTCAAGGTGATATGTCCTTTTGATTTCGAAGATTAAAAGAGCTGCAAAGGAAGGCAAGAAAACAAAGGCAACAAGAACAAGCAAGGTGGAGGAGATTGGTGAGTCTTCAAGTGCAATTCAACAAGAAAAACAACAAGAGGTAGTCATGGAGGAGGCAAACCAAAATCCTAATCCTAATGTTTGTTCTTTAAGAGATTTTGCCATGCTAGACCCAATTGGTTCTAGCACAAGTATAATAAAGCCACCAACTAATGCAAATAATTTTGAAATTAAATCAATTTTAATTCAAATAGTTCAAAATAATCAATTTGATTGTATCTTAAATGAAGACCCTAATATACACTTCAGCTAATTTTATAGAAATTTATGATACAATCAGATTAAACGGAGTAACCGTGATGCTATAAGATTGAGATTGTTTCCATTTTCCTTAAGAGATAAAGTCAAGCAATGCTTCAATCATTTCCACCAAATACCTTTGCTACTTGGATGGAACCTTTCTAAAGCAATCTTGAACAAATACTTCCCACCGGGAAAGACCGCAAGCCTCCGATGAACATAATAAATTTCAACAACCAAAGTGATAGAGAGTTTCTTTTTGAGGCTTGGGAAAGATTCAAAGACCTAATAAGATGTCCACACCACAGAATCCCTAATTAGTTAATAGTGCAAACATTCTATAATGGATTTAATTATCCAACAAAAATTTATATACATGCAGCTGCAAGGGGAGCTCTCATGGCAAAATTAGCGGAGGAAGCCCAAGATTTGATAGAAGAGATGGCGGCCAACCATTATCAATGGGTAAATGAAAGAGGAATTAATAGAATATCTCAAAGTATGTATGAAATTGATCCTTTAGATGTTAAGAATGCAAATGCAAAACATGAATAATGCTTTTAATAAACATGTTCCAAATAATCAAAGTTCATCTTCTAGTGTTGCATGTTGTAATTTTTGTCATAATTCTCATGATTTATCTTTTTGCATACAAACTCAATATGTTAACAGCTACAAGCTTTCTTCTTGTTCTAATAATACTTTCTCTAACACATATAATCTAGGGTGAAAAAACCATCCAAATCTTGGATGGAGGGAACCAAAGATGATTACACCACCTAAATTTTCTCAAAATAAATCAACTTGGGAGGTAACAAATGCAAACAAAAATGAGTGAGATGATGGATCAATTTGAATATAGAATGCAAGGAATGTTAAGATCCTTAGAACATCAAATTCTTCAATTGGTTGAACACAAAAACCTTATAAAACAAGGGGAATTACTTAGCAAAACCGAAACAAATCCTATGGAGTATATTCAAGTCCTAACTTTAAGAAGTGAAAAGTAATTGAATGAACCATGTGTAGAAAAAGAAAAAGAATGTGGAAGTGATGAAAATGAAAAAGAAGAAAAAGGAAAAAAGATAGTAAGTGAAAATAGTGAATCAAAGATTTCTAAATCACAAACTATCGCTATTCTCCCACAAGTACCATTTCCACAAAAGCTTAGAGAATTACACAAATGCTTAAGCAATTACATGTTAATATTCCTTTTGTAGATGCATTCATAAATATAACGGCTCCGTTTGGATAGCATTATTTGGAGTGTTTTTTTAGAATTATTGGGAAAATTATTTAGATTGTTTTTTGTTAACTTTTTTAGAAAGGTGAAAAAGTGTTTGGATGCGAAAATTTTTTTGAAGTGACACGATGGTGGTTTGAAAAGTGATTGGGAAAGTGTTTGAATAGTTTAAAAAATTTTTGACCAACTTGCACTTATTTTTAAATGATTGCATAAGAAGAACATTAATCTTTTTGGAGAAAATTTATCTAAAAAAAATGAAAAATGCACCAATCAAAATGCAATCCATATAGTTGGAAAAAGTAGTGAAGCGGACATTCACTTCTTTAAGCAGACATCTGCTTCAGAGACAAAAATGTCTTAGCAAGTGATAAGTGATAATTTTACCTATTTTAGCATAGTATTTTATATATCGTTTTAGTGTGTTTTTAGTAATTTTAACATAAAAAAAGTCTCAAATTTATAAATATTCTCCATTTGAAGAATTTCCCAAAATTTAGGGTTTTGACCCAATTTTTAGGGTTTTGAAGCAATATTTATACTTTGAGCAAATTAATGCACATTCTTTATACAATCTTGCAAGTTTTATACATTTAATCATGGATTTGGTGATGTGCGCAAGGGTAGCGAGATCGCCAAGACCGCTTGATAAATCCAAGTTGTATGCCTCGAACCCTTCTCCAACGAAGAACTAAGTTCTAAAACTCTAATTTAGGACCAATGTGAGCGAGTTCAATATGCCTAAACTAAAGTTCTAAAGACTTGATCAAACGCGAAAGAATGAACTCTAAGCTAGGGTTTGTTGTCGCCACAATCTAAGGATTGATAAGACAAGAGTAGTTCTAATCCAAGAACCAAGAAAACACTCTTAAAAAGAGCACACACTATTCATACGAATTTTTGAGGAATAATCTGATATTTTTATTGAATTATGAAGGACCTATAAATAGGCTTACAAGAGAATTCTAGAACTTGAAGTTTAAGACAACTACTAAAAACTAAATACTCAACTATTTGGAAAATTAACTAAAACAATTTGTAAACAATTTGGAAAACTAACAAAACACAAAATAAGCTCTAGAAAATATTAAAAATTCGTCCATAAAAGTCTCCTTGGGCTGGACGTCTCCATTGTGCACTATTGGGCCTCCATCTTGCAAGTTTAAGAGCCCTCCAAGTGAGCCCAAGTAACCAGCCCCTTGTATGCTTGTTATGGACAACTTAGAACCTTCAATTGGGCTATCTTTATAATTAGATTTGATCCAAAGCCAATACATTAAACCTTGGCCCAATCTACTAGCTTGATCATCACGTAACTCAAGCCCAACATTCATGCTCAACTCGTATGCAACACTTGGATAGGATTCATGCACGCCTATATCATTGATGAATGACTCTCCTTTTAGCTTGAAACGTGCTAGGCAATGCTTCACATATGTAGGTGCTCCTTGGATCCTATCATTCCCTCCTTCCTCGAAAGGATTCGTCCTCGAATCACGTACATGGTATACAACAACATAAGTGACACTAGGAGTGATAAACAAATAAACATATTCAGCTAGAACACTTAGTACACAAAGTTGCTCAGAAAACCCGTTTATCCCCATGCATGCATCAACGAAAACAAGACAACATTCAACATTCCCTAAGGATGCAACAATGTAAAATTTACACACATGCAAGAATGTTGCAAGGACAAATTCATGTTTAAGAATAATAAACTCATTTTGATGAGTGTCATCTTTAAAAACATGAACACGACTTAGCAAACATGGACTCGAAAGTAAACTCCAATGTCTAGCAACAAGATGAAATGATTCAAGAGGAATATCTTGAATAAGCGCATGATGAAGATTATAAATAATACTAGTATGCTCGCAATGCAAATAAAACTCAAAAACAAAATCTTTATGACTATCTAAAACACTTAACACATGAATTCTTACATAAAATTCAGATGGACTCATGCTTGTTTCAACACTAGTAGACAAAAACTCAATGTTCTTCAAAGATGAAACTAGATAAAACTCAAAAACACCACTTAAAGATGCAAAGGCAGATTCTAACCTAAAAACAATAAACATGTGTAGATGATTAACATCCCTAAAATAGAATGCACCATGCAAAGCTAAATATGCTGAATGCAAAACATGATTACTAACTAAAACAATTGAATCAATTGGATAAAAAGCATACATAGGCATGTAATGCTTACCAGAGCATAAAAAATTATAAAAGAAATACCAAAAATCATTTAAAACATCATGAAGAAACACAAGAACTTTCTCAAGATAGAATGAACTATGAGAAGTTAAACATGCTAAATGCAATACATAATTATCTAACCTAACAAGATAAACATGCAAAATAGAACTAAAGTGTAAACTAAAAACACTAAAACATATGTATAAAGAACCTAAAGAATTAACACAAAGGAAAGCTTCAAAAATAGAATAAACATGTTTACTATATGTAAATGCATCATGCAACAAACAACCTAAAGCACTACTAACAATGAAATTACTAGAACAAACTAAACCTAAACCATTAAAATTAGAATGTAATTCATGCAACTTATAATGAAACTTTATATGCAACACATACTTATCTCTACTACAAAAAACAAGATGAACATCATGACTTAGAACACTATGATTACTAAAACTCAAAATGAATTTCCTAGGAGAAATACTATGCACAAAATGCAAATTGTCACATAGATTACCACGAGACACTATATGCAATGTAAAATTATTCACATTAATGCTATAGACAAAATGTAGAGAATCATGCATAACTAAGTTAAAACACAAAACACGTATAAACTCAAAGTCAGAAAACCAATTGACACCATGCCACCAATCAAACATGTATTTGATCAACCAATTTGTGCTTGATGGCATGTGACCATCTTTTTATGTCAAAGCATTCCTTCTTCACCAAATCATGCTTTTGAATCACTTTCATCTTCTTGCTTGATAATGATAATGCTCCATCAATTTGCAACTTTACACCATTGAATGAGCAATTTGCTAGTGGCACTTCTCTTGGAAATTGATTTCCATGTTGCTGCAAAAGAGAAACAAAAGCACTAGGAAAACAAGTGTTAAGAGTATTAACAAAATAATCTACTTCCTTGTACAAAGGTACAAGAAGTTTAGACTTCACAACTAAAGCACTCTTATTTTCACTCTTACTATTTTCCACTCTCTTTTTCTTTTCACTCTTATTCTTTTCTAGCACGCACTCTCCTTTTTCTTCACTCTTTTCTTTTGATGGGGTACTCATTGATTTTTCCCAATCTTTGCAATCTCTTGCAATTTTCTCTCTATCCTTATTTGCTTCAAGTGGTGACAAAGGATTTAGCTTGATATTCTTCCCATTCCACATGAAAGAATATTTCAGTCCATCATACTTGGCTTTCTTTTCAAGTTGCCATGGATGCCCCAAGAGTATGTGACAAGTCTTCATTGGTACCACATCACAAAAAACCTTATCACGATACTTGCTAATTGAGAACTCTATCTCCACTTGATTGGTCACCTCGAATTCTCCATTGTCAGTCAACCATTTATATGGATTTGGATGCTCCAACATGGGTAATCCAAGTTTTCCAACACACATAGTACTAGCCAAGTTAGTGCAACTATTATGATTGATATGCATACTACATACCTTGTTATTCATAGTGCATCTAGTATAGAATTGACTTTCATGTTGCACTTGTTTATCATCACTACCATCTTTCAATGATTGCATCTTCTCATCATCATTGGCTTTCATGATCTTCTTAGACTTTGGAATTGATTGCTCATCCCTCCAATCAAAGGCACTCTTATTTCTCCAATTGATGTGACTCGATGAATCTTGGATCCCCCTTGACAGGTTTAGCTTTGTCAATCCTTCCATAAGAATGAGTTTCATAGCTCCTCTCCTCATAAGTTGGATTGTTGGATACTTTTGCTTTTCCCTTCACGGCTAATTCCACATCATCCATGCGAGTATGCATCCTCCTAAAGTCCTTTTGCATGGTTTTCAACAAGATCTCAATGTCCTTAAGCTTTTGGTCAACTTGCTCGGCCATGACTACAAAGAAATTCCTGCAAAAAAACAAGTTAGTAACAATAAACAAATAAAAAGGAAATTGCCTTACTTCTCTCCCTTAGTGTATACACTCGTTCCCTCGTGTATCACTCAAGTTTGTTGGCTTTTTCCCTCTAGTGAGCTCACCACTAAGCCTTTTTCCACTCTTGAGATGCTTTCTTGTAGGCTCTTAGATAAAAACCTGCTCAATCAATCTCACCAAGACCTTATAGCAACTCAAACACAAGAATAAATATGAGAGTAATCAATGTGGAAAGCTTAGAGTAGGGTTTGATCAAGAGAAGTCCAAGAAAGATGAAAAAGACAAGATTTGACTCAAGAAAACACAATTTGGAAACCCTAATGTGTGGTATTCTTGTGTGTAAAATCTTGATTTTCAAAGTTTTCTTGAAAGAAAATAGTGTTTCTTGTGTAAAAAGCAAAGTTTTCAAGATTTCCTAATGAAGATAGGCTCCACAAACCCTAGTTCGATTAAGTTTCTTGCACCACTTTCCTAAAAATTCCAACACAACAATACTTAGCACAATTAGGAAACCAAACAACAGCTATAAAATAGAAAAATTCCAGCCCAAAATCAGTAAGGAAAACAAGCTGGACGTTTAGAGCACTTAAGGAAACCACCAGCACATGCACAAGCCTCACCGATTAGGAAACAAGGATCTTTGACCAAATCCCTTTGGGTTTCCTTATTCCCTTCCTAACGGCTCTCCTTCCCCCTTAAAGACTAGGTTTGTTTGCTTATTTAAACAACAAAGCAGCCCTAATTCTCCTCTTTTGGTCGTTCAACAAGCTGGAAAAATTTAAGAAAAATCGCAGGTAACAAGCAGCCAAAATTCCAGCACCAAAATTTCAATGAATATGCAAGAATCAAGTTCAAGAACTTGTTCCTACAAGGGAAACGTCCAAGAGGTGTTCAAGAACTTCCAAAATCAGTCTTAAATCTTCAGAAATTCGTGCAAGATTTCCAAGAAACAAGCCAAACAATTCCAGATTCAAGACAACCCACAACAACTTCAAGAAAACACCAAGACAGCTTTCAAGAACTTCAAGAACTCAACTAGTAAGTTCAAGAATTTCAAGAATTGTATTCAAAACACTAAGAAACCTTCAGGAACAATTGAATAAATGTTTTGCACGGCTTTTTAAACCTGGTGCAGCCTCTTGTACTCAATTCTTTCTTTATTTTTCTTTGTGCTATGGCTCTTAAACTTCAGCACGCCTCTTTCACTTTTTGTTTCTTTTTCTGTTTTTTTTTTCTCCAAGAACAATTCAAGAAACAACCAAAACAACTTCAAACCTTCAAGAAACTGAATCCGTGTGCTAGGTGCAAGAAGAATTCTTTTTCTTAAAAAAAGTTTTTGACACAAGAACATCAAGAAAACAATAAAAACAGTCAAGATTTCAAAAAAAAATACCACACAAAACCTAGAATTCTTGATTGGAAACAACCAAGAACAACTCTAAAACCCTAGGACTCTTCAAGAAACACGATTAAACAACAAAAAGACACATGAATAGATAAGAAACAAAGCTGGACAGAAACAGAATTACAAAAAACAAAACACGATCACAAGGAACAAGAAACAAAACACAAGTTGTTTGACGAGGCACGAAGCACTTGACAAAACAACAAATTAAAAGCAATATAAGAGGGATATATCCAATTTTTCTAAGGAAAAATTTGGATTGAATAAA